>BSBM01000093.1:27045000-27070000 GCA_027924585.1 Larix kaempferi | reverse complement strand
CTACCTGACCATGTTCTCATATTGACTTAAAAGTGTCTGAGAAAGAAGTTATGGATTTTCCAAAACAGGGTTTCAAGCAGATTGGACCAAGTCTAGGAAAGTGCAAAATTGTCTGTGTAAAATCACTAAAACTACCTAAGTGACCTCAATAAAATGCCTGCCATATCTTGAGTGTGATGTCTTAAATAATTTTAGAGTATGGATCTCTAGAATGTTGTTTGGTGCATCCAACCATGGTATCAGATTGTCCAAAGAGTCTCTAAGGAGGAAGATATCAATCTGCCAAAAGTGCCTCTCAGCTTGATTTGCACTACTCCAGTAAAATGCCCATCGAGGAGAGAGAAAGATGCTTCAAAAGGTGAAATTGGTTTATATGAAGTCACCTTGTTGGCCTCTATCCATTGGGTGTCTCACACTTCAAAATTGATGAAAATAAAAATCTCATGTTACCCTAGGGTTTGACAATTTTTGTCCAAGTGTTGAATTAGTAGTATTAAAAGGCCATTTGGAAATTCACGCAAGGAGGTGTCCTTGTGCTAATAAAATTCATAGGGTGACATAGATTTGTTCCTTGTTGAAGTGGTTATCCACCCATGCTTTCAGTTTTCCTTATGATGGTCACATGTGCAAGAAATCAATCTGCCAAAGTAGGAAAAATATTGTTTTGCATATTTAGAAATTTGGCTAAGTGTTGAATTCACAAGGCTAAGGGGCCATTTGTAAATGCCCGCAAGGAAGTGTCCTTGTGCTGAGAAAATTCATCAGTTGGCATGGTCTTGTTCCTTTGTGAACCGGCTATCCAGCCATGGAGTTAGATTGTAACAAAATGTTTGAAACAAAATCATTGTAACCTAATGTTTGTAACAAAATGTTAGCATCTAGATATTCCAAAACACCCTATGAACACCAACAATTGGGGTTAATGCTTATGTGTTGGCACTCTTCATGTATATGGATAGGGGATTATATATTCACTACCTAGATTATAGATTTGTACTCCTTTTTGTTAATATGGATATTCGATTGCAATAATGTTATATGAGATGCATGTTTAAACAAATTGAGTTCATTAGAACAATCAATATTCAATATGAGCCATTTCTTAGAATCTCCATGTAGAGAAGACACATTCAAAGGGAATAGCTCCAAGGAGGAAGATAAATTTTATATAGATTGAGGTAAGTTGCTTAGTAAAAAAATGTGGAGATCAAGTTTCTCTAGGTTAAGATGATTTTTGAGAAACACATGTTGAGGAGGAAGACTAAACATAAAAGAGGGAAGGCTTTGAAAGTAGTGAGCATCGAATTTTCAAAATAAAAATGTTGGCCACACGCAAAACTTTGGAGTATGAAAGTTTGAGAAATATTACGATGATTTAGAGAAGTTATTTGTAAATTTATTGTTGAGATAAAGCTTTTGCAACTCACTCGATGCAATGAGTGCTAAGTGGACTACTCAATATCATAATAATTTTTTCATCCTAAATAATACTGATGGGATATTGGTCATGCCTTAATGACATACTCTATGAAAATAATTCAAAAAATGTTATCTCAACTTTATAAGGTTCAAATTCTTAAAGAGAGATACTCACATGGTTTTGTGGTAATGCCTTGATTATAATTTATATGTAATTGTAGTAGACACTTGGACATGTTATTAGGAATTACATGAGCATACATATTTTAACTTTAGAGAGAAATAAACAGAAACAAGTAATCACATAAATGACACATAATTTACGCTGGAAACCCCATGCAGGGAAAACCAACACCCAATGAAGATATTCATTACATGGCCAAACCGGTCTGGGCCAAGTGAGCTAGCCACCGCTCACCTCCAGGCCACATTACAATGGAGCCTCCTCAAGCCTTTTATAGGCTTTATTACATGCAATACCTTGGGCCAATACCGTGGGTTACAACAAACCATGTTCCCAAAACACGTGTTGGACCTAACCAACTTTGACTCACTCCCGAGTCAAGGTTAACCCTAACAATCCCCCCTTTAAACTTGACTTGGAGTAATCACCAACCCCCCTCAAAGTTTTAACAGGGGAATCTCACATACACCCCCTATCACCTAGTCTTTCTCCCGACTTTACCAGTGAGTTACCAAGGGTATGTATGCCTTACCAGGTCTTACAACCATATGCCCTTTTACATGCAAACTGCTCCATTAATTTTTTGTTCATGTGTCTTCATGGTGACTACACAATCACCATCTATTGCTTCATTCTCTTGCTTTTCCATGCTCGTTTTCTTGCTCATTTTCTGCCATGCTCCTTTTGTACCTGCAACGAATCATGTCATTGACATCCATATAAAGAAGAATCCATATACCGGATTACATGGGTCCTCAGCTGCTATAAACGCCAGTTATATAGGAATTCTCTTTTCATACATGGTTCATCAATCTTGATCCCAACACTAAGATAAAACCATCTCAGATTTCCCCCTTTACAATCGAATATTCACCTTCTCTAATTCCACGTCAAGTTAGCGTACGAGTACACCTACCACCCTTGTACCTACCAAGTGGTTCATTCCACACTTGATGTAGCATCCCTTCTCTGTGCATAAGAGGGATACCTTGTGCTTCTAGCACCCGGG
This sequence comes from Larix kaempferi, assembly GCA_027924585.1. Classification (NCBI taxonomy): domain Eukaryota; kingdom Viridiplantae; phylum Streptophyta; class Pinopsida; order Pinales; family Pinaceae; genus Larix; species Larix kaempferi. The sequence continues at coordinate 27,067,388 of BSBM01000093.1, read as the reverse complement.
GAAATTACATTCTAATCAGGAACCATAAATGTTGAGGTGTCAAGTACCACCGATCATGCACCCCACAATACAATATTAAAACTTAGGTACAAAAATATAAAATACTTAGCATACTTCTCATGTGTGCATAATTTTCATATCACCACTTTACACCTATGTGCTTGCCATGCCCCACATCCTTCATCATTTCATAAACCCATGCTCATAAAAAAAATTGTGACCATTTTTATAAATCACCGTGACTTTAAATTTTAATAATTCATAAAAACTTTTCTTTTTGAATTGACGTGGATAATGAAAACATAAAAAAACCCTTTTATGTGACATGTCTCCTTACTTTCAAAAAATTCACGTGAACCCTTTTCTTTTTCAAATAAATTGTCCTCACCTAGTGCAATTCGGGCACTTCAAATGACTCTCTCCAGATACAACGCCATGATCATCGGAAGCCTCATCTACATCAAGTAGATATAAACGCTTGTGCTTTTCGAACATAAGCAAACCGGGAAAATTTGTTTTCAATTGGTCTTCTCACAGGCAGATTTTTGGACGGCTTTAACACACTAAATCCTTAGCGATTGGGGCAGCAATCTTTAATATTCACAGTAGCCGTTCGGCCCTTCTATCACGATGATTTCTTGCAGGAGCAATGGATCTCCATGGCTCTAGCAATGCCGGCTCTTCATATACCTTGGGAATTCACCTTTCATTACATGATTTTGAACATCTCGTAGACAATATTCAACTTGCAAATGCGCCGTCACAATGAACTGGCTTTCGAAATTCTTCACACACGGTGGCTCTTTATTCGTCACGTTTCGCTTAACATCTTCCTTCACCTGCAACATCCAGGAAAGGTTTTTTTCTCTTTGAACTTTCATGGGCACCCCTCTTGCACACGCAAGATCACTGAAATTCAAACATATCAGATCCAGGCTCTCATGACAGTGCCATATCTAATCAGTGACTCCATCCTTCCCATCGATGCCTCTCTTTGACCACTAGGATGCGGCCTCAGCACAGCGAACAACATTTCATCCATGAGACCACAACATTCTTTACACCTTTCACGGTGTGCCACTCATAGATCGACACTCAAACTGCAAATCTACAATCTGTACATACAATCTCTACCATAGCATATGCACATAGCAACATCAACAAGCACAACCAAGCCAAACCATGGCTCTGATACCAGTTATTAGGAATTACACGAGCACACATATTTTAAATTTCGAGAGAAATAAATAGAAACAAGAAATCACATAAATGACACATAATTTACCCTGGAAACCCCATGTAGGGAAAACCAGCACCCAATGAAGATATTCATTACATGGCTAAACCGGTCTGGGCCAAGTGAGCTAGCCACTGCTCACCTCCAGGACACATTACAATGGAGCCTCCTCAAGCCTTTTATAGGCTTTATTACATGAAATACCTTGTTCCAATACTGTGGGCTACAACAAACCATGTGCCCAAACCGGTCTAGGCCAAGTGAGCTAGCCATCGCTCACCTCCAAGCCACATTACAATGGATCCTCCTCAAGCCTTTTATAGGCTTTATTACATGCAATACCTTGGGTCAATACCGTGCGCTACAAAAAACCATGTGCCCAAAACACGTGCTGGACCTAACCAACATTAACTCATTCCCGCGTCAAGGTTAAGCCTAACAGGACACCTATTGGAAGTAGTGCAAATTCAAGACTAGACTAGGAAAATGGTGGGCATTTTACAAAGGTTACTTAGGCAGTTTTGCCAGTAATTTTATACTTAGACAATTTGTGCAATTTCTAAGGTGGATTTTTTATTTCACCAAAATCCTGAACCAATGCCATTAGATGATGTAGTACACCTCACTGATCACACCTAAGCTGATTTCACTCTCAGACTCATCTTCATTTTCCCTAGGTGGGCATTTTGCTGAACTTGGTGCAAAAATGCCTAAAACCTTGTTTTGGCAGACCTATAACTTCCTCCTCAGACACTCTCAAAACAAAATTAGACCATGGTCAGGTAGAAAAATCAATAAGCTACAGCCTGACCATATGGGATGGGGATTTGCTTTAAACCATGAATTATGGCGGGAATTTTACTGAGGCCACTTAGGCAGTTTTATTCCCTCTGGTGCAAAACAGCCTGAAACCTTGTTTTGACAGACTTATAACTTCCTCCTCAGACACTCTCAAGACAAACTGAGACCATGTTCAGGTATACAGATCAACAAGCTTCAGCCTAGTGCTTCTAGATATTTTTTATCATTCTCCTATGATGTACAGCGGGCATTTCCCCAAGGCAACTTGGACCAACTTTCCAACACTTCGCCAACTTTCAGAATTTATCCAAAGTTTATTATGAACCCCTATTTTGGAAGACCTATAACTTTGTCATAAAGCACTCTTTTGAAGAAATGAGACCATGGTTATATAGCATATTCAACAAGCTTCATCCTGTTAGGAAGGGGCGGGCATTTTCCTTAACCCATGAATTATGGCGGGCATTTTACTGAGGCCACTTAGGCAGTTTTACTCCCTCTAGTGCAAAACAACCTAAAACCCTATTTTTGCAGACTTATAACTTACTCCTTAAACACTCTCAAGACAAACTGAGACCATGTTCATGTAGACACATCAACAAGCTTCATCCTAGTGCTTCTAGATATTTTTTATCATTCTCATATGATGTACGACGGGCATTTACCCAAGGAAACTTGGACCAATTTTCCAACACTTGGCCATTTTTCAAAATTTCTTCAAAGTTTATTCTGAACCCCTATTTTGGAAGACTTATAACTTTGTCATAAAGCACTCTTTTGAAGAAATGAGACCATGGTTAGATAGCCTATTCAACAAGCTACATCCTGACAGAAAGGGGTGGGCATTTTCCTTAACCCATGAATTATGGCGTGCATTTTACTGAGGCCACTTAGGCAATCTTACTCCCTCCCTCTGGTGCAAAACAACTTGAAACCCTATTTTGGCAGACTTATAACTTCCTCCTCAAACACTCTCAAGACAAACTGAGACCATGGTCAAGTAGACAAATCAACAAGATTCATCCTGGTGCTTCCAGATATTTTTTATCATTCTCCTATGATGTATGGAAGGCATTTCCCCAAGGCAACTTGGACCAATTTTCCAACACAGCCATTTTTCAAAATTTCTCCAAAGTTTATTCAGAACCCATGTTTTGGAAGACCTATAACTTTGTCATAAAGCACTCTTTTGAAGAAATGAGATCATGGTTAGATAGCCTATTCAATAAGCTATAGCCTGACAGGAAGGGGCGGGCATTTTCCTTAACCCATGAATTATGGTGGGCATTTTACTGAGGCCACTTAGGTAGTCTTACTCCCTCTGGTGCAAAAAAGCCTAAAACCCTGTTTTGGCAGACTTATAACTTCCTCCTCAGACATGATTATGGGAAAATGATGCCATGGTTAGATATCCACTTCAACAAGCTATATCTTGATATGATGGTGCATGCATTTTTCACAAACCATGAATTATGGAGGGCATTTTCCCAAGCCCACCTAGACTAGTTTTCCAACACTTAGCCATTTTCAAGAACTTCTCCAAAGTTTATCCTGAAACCCTATTTTGGCAGACTTATAACTTTCTCCCCAAACATGCTTATGGAGAAATGACACCATGAATAGATATCCACTTCAACAAGATATAGCTTGATATGATGGTGCATGCATTTTTCTCAAAACATGAATTATGGTGGGCATTCTCTTAGAGCAATTTTGACTATGTTTTCCATACTTAGTCAATTTCCAAAGTTTCACAAACTTGCCAAACTTTTCAGGAATGATGTCAGATTGAAACACTGACTTAATGATTGCACCAGAACACGATCATGTGTCTTTCCAGCGTCATCACACATGCCACATCATCATACATGCCACATCATCACTTGTAGGTCCATTTTGGAAACTAGGGTTTTGCTCAGAAAGGGAGTGTGCATTTTTTGCACATGGGGGTCAAATTTGCAAAGTCATCGACCGATGACTTATGGCTAGCATTCCCAGCTAGAACCTTCCTAGGAACACTTGCAAGACTTCCCAAAACCCATTTTTGTTGCACGGTTGGAATTCTATGGCCCTGGTAGGTATCCAACTGGTGTCCTTGAAGGCCTTTGGGATGCGAGTTGGAACGAGCCATAGAATGACAACCGTGGCTCGGTTCAAAAAACCGTCGACTCCGTTGGATTCAGGACATTGGGATAGTGCTAGGGGTTCCCCTCTACTCTGGTCCCATGGACCAGGTGTCATCTTTTAGTTCCATTTTGGAAACTAGGGTTTTGCTCAGTAAGGGAGTGCACAATTTTTGCACATGGGGGTCAACTTTGCAAAATATTTGCACCGGGGACTAATGGCTAGCATTCACCGCTATAACCTTCCTAGACACACTTGAAGGACTTCCCAGAACTTAGTTTTGTTGCACGGTTGGAATTCTATGCCCCTGGTAGGTATCCAATAGGTGTCCCTGAAGGCCTTTGGGATGTGAGATGGAACGAGCCATAAAATGATGATGATGAAGATGATGATGATGACGATGATGAAGATGTTGATTAGGAAGAGGGAGATGATGATGACGACGATGACGATGATGATGATGATGATGATGATGATGATGATGATGATGATGAAGATGATGATGATGGTGGTGGTGGTGGTGATGACGAAGACAATGATGATGAAGATGATGATGGTGGTGGTGGTGGTGGTGATGACAACGACAATGATGATGAGGAGGAGGAGGAGGATGAGGATGAGGACGATGATGAGGATGAGGATGATGATGATGATGATGATGATGATGACGACTAGGATGGTGATGACAAAAATGAATATGATGATGAAGATGATGAGGATGATGATGATGATGATGAGGATGAGGATGAGGGTGAGGATGATGAGGATGATGATGATGATGATGATGAAGATGTTGATGATGATGATGATGATGATTATGATGATGATGATGAATATTGTTATAGGTCAAATATTCACTTCTCGATCCGTGATCACATTGCCTTGTTGATCACACAAAAGGACACAAAGGATTGAAGAACTAGATTGCCTTGGATGACTTGCTGCTAGAAGTACACTCTTCAGCTAAAAATATGGCAGTTTCTCATGATTTTAACTCATGTATGCCCCTCTCTGCATAGTAGACCAGTGTACACCTTGAGAAAATACCCTACTTTGCTCAAGGAAAACCAGCTTACATCTCCCAAAATGTTGCAAACGCAGGTTGTAAAGCACAGAAGTTGCTTCATGTACGCTACTCTTGTTATATGAAACCCGCGTACATCTTAAGATGAAATAAAAAATATATTAATTTGACGAATTGGGATTAGTTGAAGTTGGTTCTCCAACTTCCCCAACCTCCCAATTCAACCACCTCTCGATCTAAATTGCCTACCTTGTCCCATAAATACAAAGAGGATCCATGAGAGGAGTTAGTCATAATGACCTAGAAAGAATGCTTTGAGTATTGTTACGCTGGAGGAATTCCCAAGTAAGAGTGAAGAGAAGGAACCCAGGATCTGGTTGCAGAAACATCTCTACATGTCAGGTATATTGTACTAATTTCATGTTTCTTTGACAATAAAAAGGTCGAAACACCCTTCCTGTCCCAAATTGAGTGTCTACTAGATTGTATATTCATTTGGATCAATATCTTGTTATATTTGATGATTAAGTTGTTTATTCTTTCATCATATTTATTATATCTAAGATACGCTGAGGAAGGTATCTTTTGTGTTGTAGGTTCTTCAAGCAAAAGAGCAAGTAGGAGATCAAGCGAGAGACCAAGCGAAATCTAGGACCAACAGTCGAAAAGAGGTATTTCTCTCAATCCCAATCTCTTTCTTTTGCACAAACTAGATGCAATATAATAAATGTGTTTACCTGTCAAACCCCACCCAGTTGGTAGTGTCCATCTTCTCACTATAAGGTAGAAATCTTGAACAACAGGCTGGCGACTACACTAGGGAGTAACCGTGTGTTTCACTGCTCTAGGAGACCTAGTTAGGTGTTCTTCCAGCCCATTTTTCAGTCTCTTTGATTGTCTGAGAGGCCTTGTAAGTCTGTGTTACTTACCCTTTTTGCTTGACTCATCTCAGTTGACTGTTTGCAAAGCCTGTTTGTACCCTTCTGAGGCATGTACGCTAGTCTTCCCTACTTAAAGTAGCATTTTTTCCTGATGTACCCTAAATTGTCTACTACATGGTAGCATATTTTAGCTGATGTACACTGCTTTGTCTACTACACAGTAGCGTATCTTTTCTAGTATACGATGCTTATGCACTGCACAGTAGTGTATTTTCCTGTAGTGTCTAGCTTGTTGTTAGGGTTTGATTTCCAATCTTTTGGTTTCTTTTCTAGCCTGTTGCTTTGCTTCCCTCACTGACCCCTGAGACCTTCCATGTCTATGTTGAGTCTTGTTTGCCTCTCCAATGTCTCTTAGCTTGTTTTTGCTTGCTTGAGTCTTTGTAGGTGTCTTTACTGCCTTCTAGCCCTTTTTGAAGTTCATGCACTGTTCTCTTTTTGACATAGCAGCACGTCTTGGCCCTAGTTGTTGGTTGCATTCATACAAACCTACGTTATTATCGTTAGTTGTTTGTGGAAAATTTAGCATGCTTTCTCTTTGTCTTATACTTTCCATTAGGGTTTGACCTTCAAGTTTGAGTCCTTAGAGTTGTTTCTGAAAGGTTTCTTGGTTTAGATACTTTCTGATTGTTTTTTAGTTCAGTTCAAGTGAGTCAAAGCCTCCTAGTTAGCCTTCTTTCGAGTCCGTGTGTTTAGTAAGGTCACTTGTTGGTTTGCTTGCTTACTTCTTTACTTGGCTTAGTGTTTTCCTAGGGTTTTGATGCTTAGGAGCAGCCTGTTAAGCCTGCCTTTCTGTCAAGAGCATTTCTTTTCCTTGTCTCTTTTACACTTTGTTTCCAAGTCTCAAGTTTTTCTTTTGCAAAAACTTGGTAAGTCAAGTCTTCCTCAAATCGTTTGATTTGTTTTTTTTGAACCATTTAGGTGTTAGTCTTACTCGCACTTCACTTTTAGGTCTTACTTGCACTTTTACAAGTTCTTTTTATTTTACAATTATCAGAAAAAGTGAAAAATTGTTTTAAGTAGCTTAGTAGTAAGGTCTATCATAGTTTTGAAGTAGCATAGTTTGCTTCGAAATATTAAAAGAAAATACAAAAAGATTTTGTTTTAGGTTTGCTTATCTTTAGTTTTGGAAAACAATGAGTGAGAAAGTTTAGTGAAAGTTCTTTACTTCTATGTACTTTCCATTTCAGTCACAACCACGCCACACACTTCACTACAACCTTTGAGTAAGAACGACCATTTAAAGAGAAATCCTAATAAAATTAATTAGCAACATTTTTCTTTTTTAGGTATACACGACATCAACTAGCTTAGGCTAGAGTTTCGAGCTTAAATCACCTTAAACTGCTCGAAACTGGCCTCATTACTCAACAATCGTAGTACGACTATCTTTTAGGTAAATCCATCTGTATCAAAATCTCTTGGGAAACTCTACTGAAACCAGAGCTAAGCACTAGGTCGTGTGAGACTAGAATTGCTGAGGATAACCCCTCACTTTCTTTTCGAGCATAAACCAGAGCTGTCTCGCGTACGGGGATCCTTTTGGATTTTAGGATTTGTTACCCTGCCCATGTGTTATAGCTAGATTGACGACTGTCCCCCCAAGAATTTTCGTACGTATGGTAGCCTTAGTATCTTGACCATCTAGGACTCTACACAGGTGACGACGAAAGGCTATTTCTATTGTACCTAGGACAGACGTGGGAGGAAACCCTCTACAGAAATTTGGGAAGGTGGTTTGGTGATTCAAACGATTTCACCCAGAGGACATGTATGTGGACCCTGGGTAACTGTTCTTCATCCTTCGTTGGTTAGTTCTTGTTGAAATATTGTAACTTCAAAGAATATTATATTTGTATTTTATTATTCCGGAGATGGTACATTCCTCCGTGGTAACCCTATTGTATATCCGGAGATGTTTATTCCTCCAAGAGAGTATGTTAACTAGTGTTATTAGATCTCCCATGTGAGGTCGGCCCTTAGTTTACTATTTGGGGGTTATTAGACTCTCCTGGGAGAGGTCGGCCCCATTAGGGTAAAAAGTCAGTCGGGAGATGAGTATAAGTAGAGGAGGTATGTTCCTCACTTATCTCATTCATTCACTCACTTGTGATTGGTGCATAGGCGAGAGAGAGGTCTGCATAGGAGGAGAAGGAGCTCTTGTTGAGGACTACATCTTGTATTGGGTTGATTATCTATATTGAGGAAAGCTTTGTTGGGTTTTCTACCCCATGAGGGTTTCCCAGGGTAACTCTTTGTCTATCTTATGATTGTGTTTCTTTCAGTGATCTTGCTAGTGAAATTAAGCTAAAATTAACATGGTATCAGAGCTAGCCTGAATAGGACATATTTCACAAGGTGAAAATACCTCTCTCTCCTCCTCCGGTGAAAATTAGGGTTTCTGCAAAAGTTGGAATTTTTGGAATGTGATTGCATGGCTAGATAGCCCTACTCAAAATCGAATTTTTGAGCCCTAGATCGAACCTTTTGAGTGGGTAGAGCTCTGGGAAAGTCAAACCCTAGTTTGACCAAAAGTGCAGAAAACCAGAAAACCAGAGAACCAGAAAAACTGCGCACCTGTGCACCAGTGAACTAGAAAAGCTGCGAACCTGTGCACCAGAAAACCAGAAAAGAGAAGACCAAAAATCCAGAAATTCTGTTGCAGATCCGAAAGGTGTAAAGTTGAAGCTTCTAGAAGTTGATCACACCAGAATTCTCAATTCAATCAAGATCATCTCCTGGTAAGTACTATTCTATCTTTTGAAACTTCAATCTCTGTGACCTCCTGGATAAGATGGCTCCAAGCACTAAGCTTGAAGACAAGCTAGAGGGTATAGAAAATTTTCGGGCATGGAAATACAGAATTGGTCTCATTCTTAAAGAAAATGATCTTGTCCAATATATTAAAGATGAGGTTGTAGAACCTGAAGAAGATGAAGCCAAAGAGAAGTATAGGAAGGACCTGATTAGGGAAAAGATAATCATTGTTGATTCCATCAAAGACCACTTGATCCCCCAAGTGGCATCCAAGAAGACCCCAAAATAAATGTATGATTCCCTTTCCATAATGTATGAGGGAAAGAACATCAATAGGAAGATGAATCTGAGAGCTCAACTGAAGAGCACCAAGATGAATAAAGGAGAATCTATTCAAGACTATTTCTCAAGGGTTTCCCAGTTCAAGGAACAAATAGATGCCATTGGAGATACTCTTGATGAAGATGAACTAGTAATGACTGCTCTAAATGGTCTCACTAGACCTTGGGAGTCATTCATCCAAACTATGTGTGCCAGGAAAGAAAGTATGAAGTTTGATGTGGTATGGGAGGATTGCATTCAAGAAGAAGCTAGGGTAGCCAATAGAGAATCCCTTCTCAAGGAGGATGACCAAGCTTTGGCTACTCACACCAAAAGAAGAACAAGGATTCATTTCAACTCCAAGAAGAATGGTCACAAGGAATCTCAACCTCCTCCTAGATTTAAAAGGAGAGGGGGAGTAAACTCAGAAAGAGATCTCTCCTCAGTTCAATGTTATAGTTTTCACAAACTAGGACACATTGCTAGAAATTTTCCTTCAAAGAAGAAGAAGAATCTTCACAAAAGACATGAAGCACATATAGCGGAAGATGATAGTGAAGAAGAGGAAGAGGAAAGGCCTCAAAAGAAAAGAACTAAAATAGAAAAAGAAGATGCAGAAGAATATGTTCTATTCTCTGCACTCTCTGGGTCTGTAACACCTGGAGAAGATACATGTCTCATTGATAGTGGTGCTTCAAAGCACATGACGGGACAAAAGAATACTCTCTCAGGACTTGAAGAGAAGACCTCTCCATAGAAGGTATCTCTAGGAGATGACTATCAATATCCCATCAAGGGAATATGTGAAGCAAGCTACAAGCTTGATTCTGGAAGCCCATTGAAGATGAAGGAAATCTTATATGTACTAGGTTTGAAGAAGAACTTACTTTCTATCTCAGCATTAGATAAGAAAGGTTATAGAATTGCATTCATAGATGGACAAGTACTCATGTGGTCCAAAGGAAAATCAATTGAGGATGCAATTGTTATTGGTGAAGAGGAAGGAGGTCTATACAAACTCAAGGGCCATCCAGAAGCTGCCCTTGTTCATGAAGCCACTAGCCCAAGTGAGCTATGGCATAGAAGGCTTGCTCACATTAACTACAAATAACTACCTCATGTGAGCAAGGTAGTCATAGGACTACTAGACTTAAAGATTGATCATAATGGCACTTGCAAAGGATGTGCAAAAGGGAAGAATGTCAAGAACCCATTTCCAAAGAGTGATACAAAGACTAAGAGTACATTGTAATTGATTCATTCAGATGTATGTGGACCAATGCCAACCACATCCTTGAGTGGATATGAATACTACCTTACATTCATTGATGACTACTTAAGGAAGACTTGGATATATTTTCTGAAGGGAAAATATGAAGTCTTTGGAAAGTTCAAGGAATTCAAAGCCTTGATAGAAAACTATTCAGAAAGGAAGATTAAGATACTCATGACAGATAATGGTGGAGAATATACTTCAAAATATTTTGAAGTCTTTTGTAAAGAAGTCGGAATCAAGAGGGAACTAACCACTCCCTACAATCCCCAACAGACTGGTGTTGCGGAAAGAAAGAATAGAACCATTATGGAAGCAATAAAAACAATGATACATGATCAAGACCTACCTATGTATTTATGGGCTGAAGTAGCCATGACAACAGTCTATGTGCATAATAGACTATCTCATAGTGCTCTTGCTTTCAAGACCCCAGCAGAAGTGTTCACAGGGAAGAAGCTTGAGGTAAGTCACCTCAAGATATTTGGATGCCCAGTATACATTCACATTCCAAAAGAAAAGAGGACCAAGCTAGATCCTTCTGGGAAGAAAGGAATATTTGTTGGATATTGTGAAGCATCCAAAGCATTCAGAATATACATCCCAGGATTCCATCATATGGAAATAAGTAGGGATGTGACATTTGATGAAGAGGCAGCTCTCAAGAGATCTAGGAAGTGCTAGTATGAAGAAGTATATGAGGAAGAGGCACCTTCCATAATTACAGAAGCTGCACCCACTCCTGAAGAGACAATCCCTAAAGATCATGACATGCTGGAACCACAAGAACCCCCTTTCATGAACACATCAAGGAAGATAAAACCAGCATGGGCAAGAGACATTATACTAGGAGCAGAAAAGTATGGAGCTCCTAAAGGCTCCACTAGGGTGAGCAATAAACCAAAGACATTCTCCGACTATGTGGCCTTGATGTGTGATCTTGTAGATCAAGAACCCACTAGTTATGAAGAAGCATCTCATAAGAAAGAGTGGGTGGAGGCAATGAAGGAGGAATACCAATCAATAATGAAGAATGATGTTTGGTATATAGTTTCCCAGCCAAAGGACAAGAGTGTGGTATCCTTCAAATGGATATACAAGATAAAGAATGCTGCGGATGGCAGCATTGAAAAGTATAAAGCAAGGTTTGTGGCTAGAGGGTTCTCTCAGAAAGAGGGAATTTACTATGAAGAGACATTTGCACCAGTTGCAAGGTACACTTCCATTAGAACCATCATGGCACTTGCGTCCATGATGAAATGGGAATTACACTAGATGGATGTGAAGACATCCTTCCTGAATGGCGTGATTGAAGAGGAAGTGCACATAGAACAACCACAAGGATTTGAGGTTGAAGATAGAAGAACTCACCTATGCAAACTGAAGAAGGCTTTGTATGGGTTAAAACAAGCTCCTAGAGCTTGGTATGGAAGAATTGACCATTTCCTGTCAAGCTTGCGCTTTACCAAGAGTAAAGCTGATCCTAATCTTTATCTCAAAGTTATGGATGATGAACCTGTCATATTGTTGCTATATGTGGATGATCTATTTCTGACTGGAAATGAGAAACAGATTATCGAGTGCAAGAAGAAGCTCTCTTCAGAATTTGAGATGAAAGATCTCGGATTGATGCACTACTTTCTAGGTCTGGAAGTATGGAAAAGCCAAAGAGGCATCTTTCTCAACCAAGGAAAGTATGCCATGGAAATCTTGAAGAGATTTGACATGTTGGAATGTAAAGCCATGGCCACTCCCATGGATTCCAACTTGAAGCTGTTAGCTGATGATTCATCAGAGTTAGTGGATATGACTCTGTACAGACAGATTATTGGGTCATTGATGTATTTGACAAATACCAGACCAGATATATGCTTTGCCGTGAATACCTTGAGTCAGTATCTAGTGGAACCTAGACGATTTCACTTAATAGCTGCAAAGCATGTGATGAGGTACCTAAAGGGTATGATAGACTTTGGTCTATGTTATCTTGGAGATCATGACTTCAAATTGCATGGCTACACAGATGCTGATTGGGCAGGAAGTGTATCAAACAAGAAGAGAACATCAGGAGGATGTTATTGTCTAGGATCTGCCATGATCTTGTGATTTAGCAGGAAGCATTCTAGTGTGGCTCTCAGCACAGCTGAAGCAGAATATATAGCTGCTTGCTCTGCTAGTTGTGAAGCAGTATGGCTTTGAAAACTGTTATCAAGACTATTTGACTTAGAGATGGACCCCACTGTGATCATGTGTGACAACCATAGTTGTATCAAGATGACAGAGAATCCAGTGTTCCATGATAAATCAAAGCAAATAGAGATTCGATATTTCTATATACGGGATATGGTGTACAAAGGAGTTATCAAGCTCGAGTATGTAAGCATTGATGAACAAGTTGTTGATATATTGACCAAACCTCTGTCTTGAGTAAAGTTTGAGTATTTTCGAGACAAGCTTGGTGTAGTTCAGAAGGACCCTCCTCGAAACAGGGAGTGATGTGGTCACTCATGATGAGATTGCCTGCATTGACAGCGAGGTCGATGATGTGGATACCTGTATTGGTGATACCAACAGTGAGGTCAATGATGTGGATACCTGTATTGGTGATATTGACAATGAGGTCGATGATGTGGATACCTGTATTGGTGATACCGACAGTGAGGTCGATGATGTGGATACCTATATTGGTGATACCAACGATGAGGTCGATGAATGGTCCTTAGACTGGGTCTAAGTTGACAAATGGATTGTATCATCCTTGGACACATGTCCTAAAAGAGATACGTAGACATATGACTTCATGAAAGAAGTCCTTAGTGGCCGAGAGGGATTGCATCATCCCTGGACTTCGGTCCCCTGAATTGATCCGTAGACATATGTCTTCGAGAAAGAAGTCCATAGTGGACTAGAGGGATTGCATCATCCCTAGACTTTGGTCCCCTGAATTGATCCGTAGACATATGTCTCCGAGAAAGAAGTCCATAGTGGACTAGAGGGAGTGCATCATCCGTGGACTTCGGTCCCCTGAATTGATCCGTAGACATATGTCTCCGAAAATTGATGATAGGACTGCATCGTCCCTGAGCTTTTAGTTCAAAATGTATGTGATAAATCCTAGATCTGATCTAGGTCACATCTAGTATGAAAAAGGACTGGCTCTGTGGTGGTAAATCCTAGATCTGATCTAGGTCACATCCAGTATGAAAAAGGACTAGCACTGTGGTCGGGACTGCATCATCCCTAGACATGGATTTTTCTTAAATGGATCACAGACTGCATCGTCCCTAGACATGGATTTGTCTTAAATGGATCACGGACTACATCGTCCCTAGACATGGATTTGTCTTAAATGGATCACAGACTGCATCGTCCCTAGACATGGATTTGTCTTAAATGGATCATGGACTGCATCATCCCTAGACATGGATTTGTCTTAAATGGATCACGGACTGCATCGTCCCTAGACATGGATTTGTCATAAATGGATCACAGACTGCATCATCCCTAAACATGGATTTGTCTTAAATGGATCAAGAACTGCATCGTCCCTAGACATGGATTTGTCTTAAAAGGATCAGGATTGATCATCCTGTAAGTAGATCTGGATTACATCATCCATAGACATGAGAGGTGTCTTAAAAGTGAGAGGGATTGATCATCCCATAATTGGATCATGTGTGTTGCAGATGATCCAGATGTTGTAGATCAAGATGATCCAGATGCTATAGATCGAGATGATCCAGATGCTGTAGATCGAGATGATCCAGATGCTATAGATCGAGATGATCCAGATTTTGTAGATCGAGATGATCCATATGTTGCTGATCGTGATGGTCTAGATGATGATGTTGATGATCGTGATGGTCTAGATGACGATGTTGTTGATCGTGATGATCTAGATGACGATGTTGTTGATCGTGATGATCTAGATGACGATGTTGTTGATCGAGAGATCCAAATGATGATGATGTTACTGTGGCTGTTCGAGTGTTGCAGAATATGAAGACTCAGTACTGAAGATGATGATGTTCCAATATTGATTATGTTCCAGTAATTGTTTGAGTTACTCATGATGATGTATGAAGAAAGCTTCCAATGATTTATAGATGTATCATGTACCATGTAGTTGATGACTCCTTGCTCCTGTAGATGTTGTTATAATATCCTCTTCATTAAGGGGGAGTGTTGAAATATTGTAACTTCAAAGAATATTACATTTGTATTTTATTATTCCAGAGATGGTACATTCCTCCGTGGTGACCCTATTGTATATCCGGAGATGTTTATTCCTCCGAGAGAGTGTGGTAACTAGGGTTATTAGATCTCCCATGTGAGGTCAACCCTGAGTTTACTATTTGGGGGTTATTATACTCTCCTGGAAGAGGTCGGTCCCATTAGGGTAAAAAGTCAGTTGAGAGATGAGTATAAGTAGAGGAGGTATGTTCATCACTTATCTCATTCATTCACTCACTTGTGATTGGCGCATAGGAGAGAGAGAGGTTTGCATAGGAGGAGAAGGAGCTCTTGTTGAGGACTACATCTTGTCTTGGGTTGATTATCTATATTGAGGAAAGCTTTGCTGGGTTTTCTACCCCATGAGGGTTTCCCAGGGTAAATCTTTGTCTATCTTGTGATTGTGTTTCTTTCAGTGATCTTGCTAGTCAAATTAGGCTAAAATTAACAGTTTTGGGCCCTAATCATCCCAGACTTCCCTCCGAAAGGCATCTGTTTTCCTGGTTTGGATTACCTTAGGAAAGTTTTAGTGGTGTGCTCTTTGTGCCGCTTGTTTTTTGGCCTTAGATATTTTTGTCCTGTTGAGTCGGAAACTATGGAAAGCATCCCAGTGAGCACTAATCAAGGGACCCCTGTTGAATGGAATCCTTGTGCTTTTCCATTCATTGGGAACATTGGTACTCCCTTAATGGCTACCTTGAATCTTCCGGGATTCACTATAGGGCTACCGGTTTGGTTGTTTTCCACTATGAACGCCTTGCATGCTCCTAATGCTTCTCAAGTAAGCACCTCACATCAAGAGCATGAAAACACTATGTCTGCTTCGCCAGCAACACCTTCTCCTCCTCCTTCTACCTCATGTGGTGAAAGTAGTAATACTAGTAACCAACAGTCTAAAAGGAATAGACGAAGGAAGAATAGGAAGAAGATGCCAAATCAAGGGGGCACCCACCCAGCCTCTGGAAGTCATGTTGGGGGAACCCACCCAACCTCTGGAGGTCATGTTGGGATAAAAATATTAGTCACTAGATATCATATTGAACCTCACCACCAAGGAAATTTTTAGGGGCGAAATTTCGCCAATTGGCTATTTTTAAGGCTTTTTTTCAAAAAATAAATTTGCTATTTGGTTATTTTTAGTCTCTAATATCGCCTATATATACATAAAATATGTTTTTTTATCATAATGTTCGTCAAATTTTACAAATTTCAGTGGTAAATTGTATGTTTCATATTTGATATTCGCCTACCTATCTATATATATGTTTTTTTCAATCCAAAATAATCGCCTAGAATACTATACTTAAGTATAATATTAGAATCCTTAAAAAATACCCTGCTCAACACCCAACCTCTGAAGGTCATGCTGGGGGCACCTACCCAACCTCTGGTGGTCATGTTGGGAGAACTCACTCAGTCACTGTAAATCATACTGAACCCACCCACCCAGCCTCTGAAGGTCATGCTAGGGGCACCCACCCAGCCTCTGAAGGTCATGATGGGGGCACCTACCCAGCCTCTAGAGGTCATGCTGGGAGAAAACTTTCAGTCACTGCAAATCATACTGAAAGCATGTCTTCAACCACTGTTGCTCATGTTGAGGACATGTCATTGATCACTGTTGGTCATATTAATGACAAGTCACCAGTTCCTGTGAGTCATACTGGAGACCCTGAATCGGCCACTGTAATTCATGCTGAGAATGTTAACATTGTTGACAAACCTAATAAACAGAAGCTTAAGTTCCCTTGTAAGTTTTGCGAGGGAGACCACCTGACCTATTTGTGCCCTGTACTTTTAGAAGTGCAAAGAGTGTGGTCCGTAGTTCAAAAGTCTTCTGCTTCTGAGCAACCAGCCACTGCAAGTCATGCTGGGGGCACGTTGTCAGCCAATACTAGTCATGCTGAGAGTATTGTTGTTGTAAAGGAATCTAAGCTTATAGGACGGAAGCCAAAGTTCCCTTGTAAACTTTGTAAGGGATATCACCTTACTCACCTGTGCCCTGCTATTCCAGAGGTGTGGAGAGTGTGGTCCATGTCTGAAGGATCCTCTACTCCTGAATTGTCTATAGATTCCCAACAGCCAGATCAACCTTTGGTTGATGAAGTGGTTGAACCAATGCAATCTTTGGTCAACCCCTCTCTTCCTTTGGAGAGTGAAGCGATCGAATCGATGCAATCTTCGACCAATCCCATCAGTCCTTCAGAGACTGATGCACCTATCCCTGAATTCTTCTGCATTACCAGTTCAGATGTTTCTTAAAATGGGGACACTTCATCTGTGCCGAGTGAACCCCTACCAAGCTCTGGGATCATTTCCTTTGATCGGAATAGTCTAACTGGGCCTCGCCTTCCTTCTGCTACACCTTTTCAGATAAAGGTTGATATTGGAAACCATGCGGCTCATCGATGTATTGTAGACGAAGGAGCCTCTGTTAGTATCTTATCCCATTATTATTGGAGAGATTTAGGTTTTCCTAACCTTGTTCCAACTGTTAATTGGTCATTGAATTTCGACAAAAGACCTAGTGAACCATTGGGATTCCTCCCTCAAGTACCCATTACTTTTGGTGGAAAAATAGTCTTAGTTTATTTTATGGTTTTAAAGGGACCTATGGACTTTTATATGATCCTAGGGCATGATTACGTATATGCTATGTGGGCTATGGTGTCTACGCTCTTTCGTGTGATGCATTTTCCTCATAACGAAAGCATTGTCACTATCGATCAACTTACATTTGTTGATCCCTCTTATTACCCAACTATAGGCCAAGTATATCCCTCGCCAGTAGGCACTACCATGTCACAATCAAATTATGTGGCATATTGTTCCTTGACTCCAATTGCTACTAAGAAGAAGCCTCTGAATTCATGCTTACCTTCTCGGGACTGGGTCCCGGCAATTGACCAGGTGATGACTCCATCTGAATGTTTAGATATGTGTTCCATCTGGGATAATATACTTCCCTCTGATGAAGTTTTCCTAGAGTCTATAATGCAGTCTGCCATTCATTTGTACATTGACCCACTTACGAGCATTCTTCCACCATTTCTTCGAGCTCATTAAAAATAGTAGGGGGGCTACGAGCATTCTTCCACCTTTTCTTCGAGCTCATTAAAAACAGTAAGGAGGCTACGAGAATTCTTTCACCTTCATTTCGAGCTCGTTAAAAATAGTAAGGAAGTTACGAGCATTCTTACACCTTCACTTCGAGATCGTTAAAAACAGTAAGGAGGCTACGAGCATTTCTTTCATCTTCACTTCCAGTTCGTTAAAAATAGTAAGGAAGTTATGAGCATTTTTATGTATCTCCTTTGAGATCGTTAAAAACATTAAGGAGGTCACGAGTTTACTTTTTTGGGCTCGTTAAAAATTTACGAAAAAGATATTTATAGAGTTCTTTCACGCTCTTGTTAGATTCTTTAAATATGACAAGATTGTTGAGTATAGTTGTCATTTCAAACTCATTAAAGGATTTGAAGCGACATCCGCTTAAGTATAAGTTTAACCCTTTTCCAGAGTTTTGTGGATTACTTATGAAAAAGGAATACTCTAGTCATACGTGGCTAGAAGAGTTCTCCTCTCATTGTTTTATAATTTTTTGGGGGAGGGCACTAACTATACGAAAAATGACTTTTGGAGTCTCTCTTTAGGGTTTTCAGGCTCTCTAAACATGAAAACACCAAGCGAGCATTCACCTACTCGGGCTTGATGTGAAATCCATAAGTAAGTGTATGGAGTTATTGTTTAAGTTTTTCAGACCCCTTAAAATTGAAAACACCGGCGAGCAAGAACAGATCTCGGCTCGATATTAAAATCCAGAGATCGATGTTATAGAGTATTCATTTATCTCTTCTTCGAACTCTATAAAACATGAAGAAGGTCCTAAGTCTTCTTCCCATGGGCTCGTTAAACTTATTACATGGTTGGACTGATTGAGTTTTCTATCTTTCTTGGACTCATTAAAACAAGAAGGCCATTATTTTATCAAAAAGAATAAGGGATAAGAAGGGTGTATCACATCTTTTTCAGTTTCAAAGGCAGTTTAGTTAGTCATGTCCTTGAACACAGCACCTACTTGAGTCTTTCATGTCAGTTGGGTTTTTAGTTTTTGGCCTTAGGGTGAACCTGATCTTCGAGTTGTCAACTCCCCCGGTTGGTTATTCTTCCAACCATATGGAGGGTATGTTATGTCTCATACATCATAGATTTATATCATTTTCCCCTTCAGGTTGAAAAATTCCTAAGTCACTTTGTGTCATGCTCATTGTTCAAGGATACAGCCTGTGTCGGCCATTCTACAGTTTACCTTGACTTCATGTGTCGGCCATCCTGGTGTCAGTTTGTTTCATCTTGTTACTCATCCTACTCCACATAAGCTCATACCTGTGAGTGTTCCTTGTGTTGGATGATGGAGGATGCATTAATGCCTCCCTTCCAATGGACTTCTTACCGTCGACTTCTGCTCATAATGCTCTGGGAACGAAGTTTAGAGTTTCGGTCAATACCTTGGGGATTGCAGTCATCAGTGGCAGCTTCCATCGCTGTTGAATAAATGGGAATACATCAATGTCTCTTATTCGACAGGTTCCTCAAGTGTTCGACTTCAAGTCCTCTTATTCGCACTTGTTGGATCGTACTAGGTACCTTGGACCCCATTATCATTATCGATGGAAGTCCTCACGTTTGTTAACGGTATACATCAATGATCGATAATCAAACAATACCCCCCATGTTCGACCTCAGCTCATTTATTTGCATGGATAGGGTTTGTACCTTGGTTTGTTTGGATGAAGGCCTTGGGACTCTGATAGCATCACCATATTTATGTTATCGCCCAAGCTGCGCAAGACTGAGCCTCACTCATTTTGGCTCTTCATGAGACATAGATCCAGTTTGTTGTTATGGCTATGATCTCTCATTTTGACATGGATCCACACTAGTATTTCAGTGGCCATGCTATATATACATCTCCTAGTTATGTATCGGAGATCATGTTGTATCATGCTACACATCTATATGATGTCAAGATTGTAATTTGCTCACTAACCTTGATCGTTCTTTTAGGTGTTTTTTGTGACTTGGTTCTGCAGTTTCTTGCTCCTCCTCTGATTTGGAATTATAATGTATTTCGTCCATCGTTTCCCTCTGACCTCACACATTAGGGGGCATCTGTTATAGGTCAAATCTGCACTTCTTCGTCCATGATCACATTGCCCTATTGATCACACAAAAGGACACAAAGGATTGAAGAGCTAGATTGCCTTGGATGACTTGCTGCTAGAAGTACACTCTTCAGCTAAAAATATGGTAGTTTCTCATGATTTTACCTCATGTATGCCCCTCTATGCATAGTATACCAGTGTACACCTTGATAAAATACCCTACTTTTCTCAAGGACAACTAGCGTACATCTCCCAAAATGTTGCAAACGTAGGTTATAAAGCATAGAAGTTGCTTCCTGTATGCTACTCTTGTTGTATGAAACCCGCGTACATCTTAAGATGAAATAAAAAAATATATTAATTTGACGAATTGGGATTAGTTGAAGTTGGTTCTGCAACTTCCCCAACCTCCCAATTCAACCACCTCTCGATCTAAATTGCCTACCTTGTCCCATAAATACAAGGAGGATCCATGAGAGGAGTTAGTCATAATGACCTAGAAAGAATGCTTTGAGTATTGTTACGCTGGAGGAATTCCCAAGTCAGAGTGAAGAGCAGGAGCCCAGGATCCAGTTGCAGAAACATCTCTACACATCATGTATATTGTATTGATTTCATGTTTCTTTGACAATAAAAGGTCGAAACACCCTTCCTGTCCCAAATTGAGTGTCTACTAGATTGTATATTCATTTAGATCAATATCTTGTTATATTTGATGATTAAGTTGTTTATTCTTTCATCATATTTATTACATCCAAGATACGTTGAGGAAGGTATCTTTTGTGTTGCATGTTCGTCAAGCGGAAGAGCAAGTAGGAGATCAAGCGAGAGACCAAGTGAAAGCTAGGACCGGCCATCAAAAAGAGGTATTTCTCTCAATCCTGATCTCTTTCTTTTGCAGTAACTAGATGCAATATAATCAATGTGTTTACCTGTCAAACCCCACCCAATTGGTAGTGTCCATCTCCTCACTATAAGGTAGAAATCATGAACAACAAAGATGATGATGATGATGGTGGTGGTGATGAAGATAATGATCATGATGAAGATGATGATGATGATGGCAATGATGAAGATGATGATGATGACGATGATGAAAATGTTGATTAGGAAGAGGGAGATGACGATGATGATAATGATGATGATGATGATGATGATGATGATGACGATGATGATGATGATGATGATGAATATGAAGATGATGAAGATGATGATGGTGGCAGTGGTGATGACGACGACAACAATGATGATGATGATGAGGATGAGGATGAGGATGAGGACGATGATGATGAGGATGATGATGATAAGGATGATGATGATTACTAGGATGATGATGATGATGAATATGATGAGTATTATGATGATGAGGATGATGATGATGAGGATGAGGATGAGGATGAGGATGAGGATGATGATGATGATGATGATGATGATGATGATGGATGAAAAAGATGTTGATGATGATGATGATGATGATGATGAAGATGATGATGATGATGATGATGATGGTGGTGATGAAGATGATGATCATGATGAAGATGATGAAGATGATGATGATGACAATGATGAAGATGTTGATTAGGAAGAGGGAGATGACAGAATGAAAAATCACCCAACAAGGGAAAGATATTAGATACCTAAGTATCCTTGTGGGTTTCATTGTCTCATTCAACAAAGATTATTAAGTAAGATTGAAATTAAATTACAAAAGGAATCTTGTGGAGATATATCTCTAGAAAGTAAACTTAGCATCTTGGATAGGACCTATAAACTAGCCATTTTTTCCTTTTACCTTTATCATCATAGTTAAAAAATGGAAATGGCTTTAAGAAGGTTCTTATGGAGATGAAAATTAGAAAAAAATATCTATGTTCGATTGTTTGGAAAATTCATGCTTCCTTAGAGACAACGTTTCTTGGGAAATATGTACTCTTTATGAAGACAAAGGAGACCTATGTTTTATTGATATACATTTTGGAGGAAAATCTTAGCATTGGATTGGATCATAAGAGCCACATATGGAAAATATTAGCAATCTACTATATGAACTTTTGGATGCAAATTGTACTTACAACAATACTTGGTCTTATCAAACTTCACATAATGAAGTTTCAGGTATACACAACTATCTTCCTCTAAACAATTAACAATCTTGGAGAAAATAATATAATTTCATACCCATCTTGTGGCACTAGGTTTTTGCGCCTTTCCATAGTCTATGTGAGTCCCTATCCTATACATACAACTCCTTTACATGTTCAAGTCCAACTATCTCAATACACATTGTGTTCAATATCGGTGTTCTCCTAGTCATAGAGGACATAGTTTAAGCATAGAGGACAGAATGACAGATTTTAAGCATAGAGGACAGAGTTTTCTGAATCAAAACCATGAATTTTCAGATTTCAGCATGCCCTAAAAATCCCTAGACAAGACCAGATTGAAACTTAATACGTACACCCAAAATCCCTTGATTAGATGGGCCTGAAAATACCTAGACGAGATGGAATTTGCA
>BSBM01000093.1:26852500-27040000 GCA_027924585.1 Larix kaempferi | reverse complement strand
GAAATCCTATTTTTAATAGTCATGACTTTCAAATATTTTTCTGTTAAATCATTCAAGAAAGTAACTGTATTTTGTGATGTATCTTTTGGCTTCCTATTCAAACTTTCTCTCATAGCAGTGCAACTTTCTAAAGCATCTTTGATCACTTTTTCCTTCATCTTCATGAAATTTAAATCTGGCCTTAAATTTTCTGCTTCCTTAATGATTGCATCCCATATCATATGTTTGCATCCTTGCATAGGTACTTGACCTGATACTTGACTTGAAAACCTTTTATTTGTTTCAATCAACTCTTTATACTTGTCTTGTAAAGTTTTTATTTCTTCATCCCTCTTTTGAATTTCCTCTTTTAATTTTTAATTTTCTTCTTTTAACTCTTTTATTTCTACATCTTTCATACTTACTTGAAATATAGCCTGTACAAGGCTATTTGTGTTGGCTTCTCCTTTTGGTTGGCTAGTGCTTGCTTGTTGTTCAGCCAAAATTGACAACTTTCCTTTCAAATCCTCAACCTGATTCGTCAAACTCTCTCTGTCTTTCTCATAATCTGATTCTTTTTCAGTAAGCTTTACTGTCATTTACTTCTTTAGACAAATCCTCTTTCTCCTGTTCCAATACAGTTATTTCAGAAGCCTGAAATAATTGAGTTGTTGGAAATTTAGCTTCTTTTGCAATACCGGAATCGTATTTTATTTCTATGCTAATAACTTTTTCCCTGCATCACCTTCGACACCACCTTCAACCAAATTAATTTGTAATTTATTGATTTGTTGTTGATGGGTTTTATTCTCATTTTTTTCTTGTTTTAATTGATTTTCTAGTTTACTCAATGTGCTCCACAATTTCTCAACTTTCAAAGTTGCTTGCAAAAAATCATCATATATCATTTCTCAAGTTTTCCTATGGAAATGGATTTTATCAGGCACACTTATTTTCTTCAAATTTAGCTTTAACTTTGTTATCTTGTCCTCTGACGAAACTGCCACATTTAAAGTTTTTCCTTTAATATCCCGACTGGCGACCAAAGTAACCTCTGAATTCGTCAAACTTATAACTTTAGGAAATAAATCATATGTCATCCGAGTGGAAGTATGTTTATCTTCTCCATATTTATCATACATTTCAGCCCTGGTTTGAAATCTGCTCGCATCTCCAGCTTCTTTAGCCTCCTGAAATGTATATTCTTGTACTTGAACTCCCGGAACTTAATGTTTTTCTTTGTGTTCTTCTTCACTATCTGTAAACAAGACTAAATCCTTCTGTACATAAATTTTGGGTCTTTTCTCTCTCTCTCTTGTTCTTCATTTTATAAATCAATTATATCTTCAAAACTTCTTTTCTCCCCAATCTCTATAATACGTAATGTGGCCTCCGTTCTAATTTCATATTCTATCAAAGCAAGATCTTTCTCTTGTGAATTTTCAATCATCTCCTCTTCAGATTCATATTTCAACAAATTAGCTCTTCCTGACAATCCTTCCAATTCTTGGTGCTCAAAATACTTGGTCTGGTTACTTTGTCTCCTTTCTGAAATAATATGAAGACGGTCATATGTAATAGCTACTTCCTTTTTGAAATCCATATCTCCCAATAATTTTTCTACATGTGAAATAGCATACTTGTTTTTCACAATGAAAGGGCCTATCTTCAAAGGATAATTTATATCAATGGCTTTCTTAAAATGTAAGAAATGAAAATCTTCAACAATCAGTTTTTGCCTAATGAACACATATTTCAATAAATTTGGAAACATTTTATTCCAAGGACATCACCAAAATTGGGTTTTTTAGTTATTTTGGAATCCTAGATCCACTATTTAATTCCAAATTTAATGAAATATGAATTCTAGAGAAAAAAACCCTTAAATTTAGAAATTCTTGTAATACATATGGTTCATGTATGAATCCATATAATCTGATCACAGTGTGATCCTTCAACAAGAACCAGTCTCCCACTTCTAATTCTCTGCTCAACTGCATTAAGGTCTTCATCTCAGGCAAAAATCTAGGTAATTCTTCTCTAAATATCATTTTATATATTACTAACAACATGTAATTCATGTAATTAAACATGTTGTGCTCGAAAATATTTGTAAAGATTATTTGAGGAAACTTCAACTCTTCTTGACTATAAAACATTACCATCTTCATCAAATACGACTCAAATCTGAAGTGTCTCATGTTATGGAAATCCACGAATTGGGAATGAATTTTCTCAATAAAAAACTCTTGGAAATTGAGCTATGGTGTAAGATTATACTCACTGTCAGGAAGATCGACACTTATCCTGAAAAGTAGACTCAATTGAAATTCCATCACTAATGTGTTTGTATCGAAACATAAAAACTGGGCAATTAAGGAAAGGACTAGTTGTGTGTTCTCATTGAAGAAATTGACGTCTAAAGGGTAGGGGGTATTTGCAATTTCAAGGTCTGGTTTGAGACAACTGGATAGAAAGGCTTCTCTATTTTCAAAAGAAGATTGATGGTAGAAATTAATGATAGACTCTTCGGAAAAAAAATTTGAATCAGGCATTTGAGATGCAGGGATTTCGAGAGCACTTCTAACATCTGAATATTCAATGGGATAAACAATTTTGGTTTTCTGGGCATTCATGATAACCCGTTTGGCTTCGGAATAATTGGACGTACACCACGAAACTAACTCTGGGAAAGATATAAATTGGTATGAGCAAAAAGACATGAAAGAAGACTATATTACCCTATGTATATCTGAACCTCCTTCTTGTAAACTTTTCAACCTAATTTTAATCTCTTAAACAAATAACCGAATGGAAGTATTGAAAATGCCGTGGTCTCTATCTTCTAAGGCATCTTTTGTTTTCACATTCTCAACATTTGGATATTCTTCCATTTTTCTTTTATAAAATTATGACGACAATGGTTGTATGGCCTACCTTTCACTAAAAGCTCCTGAGTTTGACCTGCTCTGTCACTTTCTCCACTTCACATCTGTCCAGAAGCTTCTAACTCTAACTGTTCGAATAACAAATGTCAACTTTCATGTGCCCCACTGCTATATATAACCCTTTCTCTTTAGCTTTCAGACTTCTTTATCAACGCTCAGTTTTCTTATCCGTCGATCCCTCGTGCGATGATTTGAACCATTCGATCTAATCTCCTTTTAGTGTCTTGATTCTCCGTCATCCGATCATTCTTCAATCCTCAAATCTCAAACGTCAAATTTTGGAACTAATCTGCGAATGGTGGTTTTGCCGCCTTCAAAAGTGGTTTGCAATACCATTTTCAACCCTTGCAAAAGACTGTGGTGTTGCCACGTGTTCAGTAGTTTTGCTTTTAGAAACCGCTAACCCCCTTATTGTTCATGCATGTTCGCAACGCGAAAATTCTTGGAATCGTCGATCTCTTACCTATCCACAGATCAATGGTAAAACGTGCATTACGTTTAACCTTCATCTTTTATTCGCTAGTGGGCTTCCTCCCATTAACCTTCACGCACCTTTCGAAATCATCACCTTTGATTTCTTTCGCCTGCAACCTGAGCCATTGATCTTCGACACTTGCACTATTTTTTAAGAATGTATCCTTAGCCACTAGATTTTTCCACCATCAACCTCGACTGTTGATTTTTAGTGTCACACCTTCCCCCAAGGAGGTTTCGCAGCCCTTCAAGGTAGTTTCCTTTACCATCTTTCTTGCTTGCAAAGCATTGTGGGGATGCCACCTGTCTGGCGGTTTTTCTTTTCGCAACCACCTATAACCTTTTTCCTCTGTGCACTTTGGTGATGCGAAATCAACACGGACCGTTGATCTTCTTCTTGACCGACAATCAACGATGGATCCTGCATCCAGTTTAGTACTTTTGTTATTTTCCTCCGGATTAATGTTTTTTAACCTTTCTTTCACTCCCGATTGCTAATTTTTGCATTTTTCTTTGAAATTTCTTTTTGTTGTCCTCTTTAGCACTTTTATCTACCACTCTTGGTCACATTTGGCCATATAATCATGGAACTAAGGACATTTTTAGGATCTTTCTCACCATATTAAGAAACTTTCAAAACATTTCTCTATTATACACCATCACTTTGGTATGTAAAGACTTGGTGCTAACAATGATGATGACGAAGATGATGATGATGATGGTGGTGGTGATGAAGATGATGATGATGGCGATGATGGCGATGATGATGATGACAATGATGAAGATGTTGATTAGGAAGAGGGAGATGACGATGATGATGATGATGATGATGCTGATGATGATGACGATGAAGATGAAGATGAAGATGATGAAGATTATGATGATGAATATGATGATGATGATCAATGATGGTGGTGGTGATGACGACGACAACGATGATGAGGAGGAGGAGGATGAGGATGAGGATGAGGATGAGGATGAGGATGAGGATGACTAGGATGAGGATGATGAAGATGATGATCATGATGATGATTATGATGAGGAGGATGGTGATGATGATGATGATGATGATGATGATGATGATGAAGATGATGATGATGGTGATGGTGATGATTATGATGTCGATGAAGATGTGATGACAATATCTTTACCTTGGTATTCACTAAAGTCTTATGAGCTTGGACAACATTATAATAGAATGGTTATAGTGATTATTCACTCCTATAAAGAATGCACTTTATAGAACTACCAAACTACTCAGTTAGGATCTTCCTCTTTTAAGACACCGGACTAGGTCCTTAGGTCTTGATTATTCATGTGCACAAATCTAAGAACAGGAGGCTTCATAGGGCCCAAAAAGTTGTAATTTTTTTTTGACTACTTCCTCGGATCATATTGAATTGTCAGATTAGTCCTTGGAATGGATGTTAGGAGCAATCCTTAATTTTTCACTCAATAGGATGCTCCCCCTATCATGTAGATGTCTTCATTTACTGAGCTCCCCCTAAAATTGTGATGATGAATATGATAATGATGATGATGATGACGAATATGATGATGATGATGACGAATATGATGATGATGATGAAGATGATGATGATGATGATGATGATGAAAATGATGATGATGATGACGATGATGATCATGATAATGGATATGATGATGAATTGGATGATGATGATGAATATGATGATGAAGATGAAGATGTTGCTGATGATGATGACGAATATGATGATGATGATGACGGATAACAAAGATGTTGATGATGAAGATGATGATTATGATGATGATGATAAGAAATATGATGATTATGAAGAAGATCATGATGACGATGATGATGATTATGAAGATGATGATGATGATGATGATGACAATGAAGATGATGATGATAACGACGACAAGGATGATGATGATGATGATCATCGTCGTTGTTGTCGTCATCACCATCATCTTCCTGGTCTTCATCATCATCATCATCATCATCATATTCGTCCTTGAAGGGACTTATGTATAGGATCTCACTATAAGCAATGCAACCAATATAAATTATGACAAAATCCTAGTTAAATTAAATTAAATTACATTAAATTAAAAAAATAGAGTTGTTTAACTAAAATTAATTTAAAATGCAACAAAATATAAAATATGCAAATAAATAAAAAAACCAAAATAAACTAAACAAAAAATAAATATGCAAATAAAAGAACAAAACAAAACACAAAATAAAAAATATGCAAATAAAAAAACAAGAATACATAGAAGGAAAAGACTCCCTCTCACTAGCTCATTAGCAGCATCTAGAGAAAAACAACAAAGAACAAGTTCACTCTCGCGCACTAGTTCATTAGCAGCATCTAGAGAACTGGTAATTTGATGTGAAGAGCAATGGTAAATTGAGGAGTAGGGGATACTAGTCCAGAGGATATCGACGTTCCCAGGGGAAGAAATCCGGCGGTAGGCCAGAGGATAACAAAGGGCCCAATGAATTCGGTAAGGCCATTAACCCTAGTAGCGTAGGAATTTGGGAAAAATCCCACGGTTTTGATTGTTTCCACACTAAATATAGACGTTTCACTGTTTACTTCATTTTTTTAGATGGTTTATATGAAATATAAGCCGTATTTGAGGGGAAAAATGACCCATGAAGGGCATTTTTCCCGTCAAATTCCATCCCTGAACCCATCCATTGCCCATTTGATAGAGAACATGCCTGAACCCTACCATCATGACCAAACAAATTTGGGATTTCCGTCTTGCAGAACACCATAGCAATGGTAAGAAAATGGTCTTGGGTAGTGGTAGACAATTCAGGGTTGTGATAAGACGATTCAGAATCCAACATCACCCTATCCGCTTCCATGTGCAAAACCACTCAAAACTACCTAAAATTGGTCTAAATGTGGTGACATTTCACCATGTTATCCTATTTTAAAAAAATCCGACATGGAGGGAGGGAAAAATTCGCCAATTTTTGTGAGTTTTCTTACATGGAGATAGGAGCAATGATGTCTAGAATCCTCCTCCTCCACCAAGGTTGATTCTTATCATTTAAACCCTCTCCCCATAGCTAAAATCACTAACAAAATGTTCCAAATTTGTCCAAATCCTTTACAATTTCAAACATGCATGGTAGGGAGTGGGAGTCATACCCAATGCTATTCCACCTCATTTCATGCTTGAAATTAAAAAAAAATGGTGTGTTTTTTGCAAAATTGACCAAATCTAGCCCAATTTTGGAAAATTTTGTGCATGGGCCCACTTTCCCTCCATGTATGAAATTGCATGAAATTTGGAAAAAATGGGCAAAAGATGGCCAAATTTGGTGTAAGTTAAAGCGTTCTAATCTATTCTAAGGTGCCATATTATATGGGTTTCTAACTATTTAACATTGTATACCAAGAAAACATACTGACCCCCTAACCAATCAACCAATATGTTATTGGAAGACACCACTTTAATGGGGTTGTCTTAGTTGGTATAAGGGTGCAAACACGAAAATGCGTAATACACTTACTTGTTGACGATTAAATTTGTAATTTTTTTTGTTCATTCAACTTCAAGCAATCAAAACTCATATCTACATTAAGAATTTCACTTTGAAGCAAAAAGAAGTTTTGTAGAGAATTATGTTACTCCATACTCATTTTTCTTTTATGGACATGATGTTATACATTTCATGTGTATTAACTGCATGCACCTAACATTTTTGGCAAGGATAATGAGTGAGTAATACACATTGACACCTAGTTTTTAGATATAATTATTCATTTTAGGGAAAAATATGTGTTAGATTTTGGGATTACTACAAAAGTGTTCTCACCTCGGTAGATGAGCAATAGGTATCCTAGCCCCTTATGATGCTTCATGGTCATATCAATGTCTCATTTTGGGTGGATGCTTGGCCTTAGTTAGTGTGTTGACATGGTACCCTTAGGATAATGTTACCTAATCAACATGTTGATAAACTCATTGGATGCACACAATGGGGGAGTTGATTGCTTGATCAAGGGTGGTACTTACCTAGGAGGAGGAGCATTGGGCACTTAACCCTTAGAGCTTGGGACCTACACACCTTTCAGGTTGGACACTTGATTTGATGATGCTTGGGTTGAGGAGGATCCTTCATGGAGGTTGGTGATGGAACCAAGGACCTATGTTGAGGAGGAGAGTTGGACATTTGTGACCACATTATCATACAATAGAGTACCATTGCGCACATGTAGCACATAGTTAGAGAAGGAGTGTTAGGATATTCCTATTCTCCATCCTAGTCCTACTAGCGTTTTCATCCTTTGCATTTTTAGTCATGCATGCACTTTTAGGGTATGCATGCATTTGCATGCATCCTAGTCATCAGTCCCAACACCTAGCCCTCAGTTAGATAGCCCTCAGAGCTTCTTTCCACTCAGTTTCAGCCCTACTAGTGCTTAGTGCACCTTCCTTTCACCTACTGCATGAGAAATGGGCCCTTCCTTACCTACCATTCAGTTATCTTCAGTTATTTCCTTGATTTAAGGCTAGACTGACTCTCAACTGACTGTATCACTCCGATGGACCTCCAGTGAGACTTGAATGCCCATTCTGACTCCAGTTAGCTCCTCATGCACCCTCCAATGAGCCTCCTTCATTCAGTTAGTGTCTCCATGTTCCAGTTAGACTCAGTTTGACTGACGGTTGATAGTTACTTGTGCATTGATGACTCCACTGATGATGAGATAGACTACTAGTTGTGCTCCGATGACAATCCAGTGATCTTTTGATCACTCCATGAAGGATATATCGAATTGCCACCTTGGCATTCGAATCCTCATGCATTGTACTACTTATTTTCCCATATTGTGATTAATTAATTAGTGTGTGTGAAGTATTTTTGCTTCTATCCAATTTCTACTGTATTATTATTCTGTTGCTCATCTTACTGCATTGACCACTCTTAATCTTATTCCTAAATTCTTTCTTGTGAGGTATACATCATCTCTTAGATCTACTATGAGAATTTTCACATGGTATCAGAGCATGTTGAGAGTATTGTTTATGTCCATTCCTGAGAGTTTTTTGCAGGTTATTATCAAGATTTCGAGTGCAGCAGTTTCTGCATTTTTGCAGCAGTAGCAGTTGCAGATATTTTCTATTGTTTTTGCAGGTCTTCTACAACTTCCATGTATTCAAAAGAAATCCCTTCTCTTTCTCCATTCAACTATGATGAATGGAAACCGAAAATGATAGCACATTTGAAGAGAAATGGTCTCTTTGATTATTGTTTTGAAAGAGAGTTTGAATCCTCTAAAGAAGAGTATGACTGGTTAAATGAAGGTGAAAGAGTCAGTGCAGCCATGTTGTTTGCTATGTCTCGATGCATGGTAAACCACTTCCTTGATTTTGATGATTATTATTATCCAAAAGAGCTATGGGCCCATCTGGATGAAAGATTCGGCAAGCAGAATGAAGGAATTGGTCCAAACCCTTTCGAGATCAAGCAAAGTGATGCCTTCACCCTCCTTGATGATCTCATTGATCATGAATCAGTATCAAACATATCTCATATTGAAGTTGTCCACAAAGGAGAAGAACTTGCAGATTCTACACTCATGCTCCAAATTTCTTCTATTCAGAATTATGTGCCAGCTCACACTCTAGAAATTGCAGAAGGTCCTAAATCCTCTCTTGCACCAGAGTTTTTTGGTTTGCATCATGATCACATGAATGTTTCGGAGGTGAAATCAGCCATTGGAGGTAATGCATTTGCTCTCCTTGATCAATCACCTCTTATTTACTACTATATGATCATTATCTCATGCTTTCAAAAGGTTATTGAATATTATGGCCATTGCCATTTGCTTGGGATAACTTCTCATACATATCATGGTTTTGATCTCACCTCTATTGGTTCAAAGGAGATCTCAAGAAACCATTTCCATTTGCTTGGGATAATTTCTCATGCACTTACTGGTTTTGATCTCACCTCTAATGGTTCAAAGGAGATCTCAAGAAACCATGATTCAAGCCTTGGATCTAATTTGGATTCTAAGCAATCACTACTTGGGATAATTTCTCATGCATATGATGGTTTTTATCTCACCCCTACTGGTTCAATGGAGGTCTCAAGAAACCATTTATCAAGTCTTGGAGCTGATTTGGATTCCAAGCAATCATTATTAATTGATGGTTCTTTTTGGCATAATCTCACCCATGATGGTTCGAAGGAGAAGACAAAAGACTATCTGCACATTCATAGATTTGATCCTACCTCAGCTGATTCAAATCATAGGTTCAAGGATCATCCTCATACTTTTGGATTTGTTCTCATCACATTCGATCTGAAGAGAAAATACAAGCACATGCTTTCTGAGCATGATCCACTTCTTCCCAAGAAGAAGATACCTCCAGACATATGACCAAGCATCACACCTGCTTGAGTTTGGAGCATTTATTTTTGTGTGTTCCTTACAGTCTATTTTGAGGGGGGGTATTTTTCCCATGAGGTTTTCCCCATTTCCTCGGTTTATTGACTGTTATTATTCATTGTATTGGGTGACCTTTGGTCTTAGTTGCCAAGTCCCAGGATGGATTAAGGGGGGGTGTTAGGATATTCCTATACTCCATCCTAGTCCTACTAGCATTTTCATCCTTTTCATTTTCAATCATGCATGCACTTTTAGGGTTTGCATGCATCCCAGTCATCAATCCTAGCACCTATCCCTCAGTTAGCTATCCCCCGGAGCTTATTTCCACTCAGTTTTAGCCCTTCTAGTGCTTACTGCGCCCTCCTTTCACCTACTGCATGAGAAAGGCGCCCTTCCTTACATACCATTTAGATATCTTTAGTTATCTTTAATTCTTTCCTTGATTTAAGGCTAGACTGACTCTCAACTGACTGTATCACTCCGATGGACCTCCAATGAGACTTGACTACCCATTGTGACTCTAGTTAGCTCCTCATGTGCCCTCCACTGAACCTCCTTCATTTAGTTAGTGTCTCCATGTGCCAGTTACAATCAGTTACACCTACCACACTCAGTTAGACTCAGTTTGACTGACGGTTGACAGTTACTTGTGCATTGATGACTCCACCGATTGTTATACCTCTATATTCCACAGTGTCGCATCTCCACCACAAACAAAGTTGACGACACTTCCCCTACTGTTTGAACCACCCAGAAGATGAGCAATCCTTGAAGGTAAATCCACCCTGTCAAGTTTTAAACCAGTTGAGACTTTATTTACCCACACTACCGCGCCTTGCTCAGTTATAGGTGCGCGGTAGTCCATACTACCGCATTCTTCTGTGTCCCAAGAGCGCGGTACTGCCGCGTTATGATCAGACCACAGGGTGCGGTACACTTTATTTAGTCTTTTTTCCATGGCTTTTGGGATTTTTGATTTTCGAGAGATATTGGAGGATTGGGATCCTTGATTCGATATCAACCCATTTTCTGTGATTAGAAGCCTTGATCCACTTATCTCTCCCTAGATCCACCCATCTCTCTTGTTAGTTAACCCTACCATACACTATAAAAGAGAGGCATTCCATGGGGAAAAGGGAGGACTCCTTGAGTATCAAACTTATGATCTTGCAGCATTGTGGAGATAGCTAAAGGAGAAGGCACTTGGAGCTAGGGGATTGGCTTGGACATCAAGAAACCTATGTAAGCATTCTTCAAGTTGTAATAAGATAACTTGTCTTGTCTTTCCCATTTTATGTGTATTGTGCAAGTCTTTAACATGAAATGTATCTAATCTGGATTTGAATCTAACCTTTACATTCAAGGTATTTGGAAGTTTGTATGTTTGTTCTTTGGTTGATCTCAACAGGTTCTACATTGGAGCTTTGGATCAAGAGCTAGAAGCGGAACAAACGTCAATTTGAAAGGTGTGTCTTATCTCTCATTATTTCTGAATACATTTAATCTTGCTGTAAAAGTTAGTTCAGGAATTTCAAGGTAGCATTTGTTTTGACTTGTTTCTTGCTTTAGAGTTAGTTTAAAGTCTGCTTTAAAGTTAAGAGAGTTTTGACTTATCCGTAGGCCAAAATTCTACATAACAAGAATGGCGACTCCACTGGGGATTTGAGTCCATTTTCTTTGCTTCTGAAGTTTGCCTTCAATTTCACTTATTGATTATAAGAATTGGGTTCTTTTACCCTCATTCACTTCCCTGCTCTCTGCATTAGACTCCTGTTACAGATCAGTAAGTCCTCTGGGTTGGCGAACCCTTGAAAAGTCAATATCTTTTCTCAAATTTCTGCCTCTTTCCCTGTTCACACAGTACCGCGCCCCCGTAACTGCCTACAAAGCGGTAGTACCGCGCCTTAAGCACTGTCCAGAGCGCGGTAGTCTTGCAGTACCACCCCTTAAGCGTTGTCTACAGTGCGGTAGTCTTGCAGTACCGCCCCTTAAGCGCTTTCTACAGCGCGGTAGTCTGTCAATACCGCTCCCAGGTGGCCCACAGGCCCGCAGTAGTTCCTGGAAAGTGTGTTTATTTGGTTTGTTTGGTTATTTTTGGGTCTTTTCGAGATTTGGATCCATGTTGGCCCTTTGAGTAAACACTAGTGTTTTGCTTGCATTTTTAAGCGAAATGGGTTCTATTTTTGAAAAAAAAATTCCCCCTCATGGCTGGGGGGGGGGCATGAATCGTGCATCCTACAGTCGTTTTCACCCATATTAAGGTTTTGAGATCATTTTTGGTTTGGTGTGTTTTGGCATGTTTGGATTGCTTGGCATCTTATTTCCTTTGCATCCTATCTAATGATTGTTTGAAAAGATTGATTCCTTGCCTCCGCTTTAGTTCAAAGAGAAGCTTGATTTTGTCATTCTTTTACCATATTCATGAAATTGAAACACTAAAGTATTCTTCTTGCCTTAATTTAATCATTCGACATTCTTG
The DNA here is from genome assembly GCA_027924585.1 of Larix kaempferi. Taxonomy (NCBI): domain Eukaryota; kingdom Viridiplantae; phylum Streptophyta; class Pinopsida; order Pinales; family Pinaceae; genus Larix; species Larix kaempferi. Next base: position 27,027,716 of record BSBM01000093.1, on the reverse strand, counting down.
GTATTACATTCATGAAAAGAAGAAATACTTGTTTCATATTTATGTGCATTTGGGTTAGACAATATTATTAGATTCTTCTCTTTGTCTTGCATTTGATTGGAAGCATTTGTAGAATCTGTCTTTCCGTAGCTTGGATGTGTCTTTTTCAAGTGTAAAAATATAGGAAATGAATTAGAATCATTACGTTTGGTGTTCATATGAAGAACTTTTTCATTACTTTGGGTTAGTTTTGGGTGCACATTTTACTTCTTTCTATCATTTTGAAAAGAAATAAAATTGCATGTGCATTGGGTTGTGCATATTGGGAACAAAAAGAATTCTTCCTTACTTTAGCTAGTGTTCATCGAAGAGAAAGGCTCATTTCGATTCATCTTCATTTGCATGGTTTGAGTCGTCATAACACCATCAAGTTGCACTTCCATAACCTGATTGTGTAAGACAGCCTCTAAAATTAATCTCCCTAACTAAACCAATATTAACCTCACTTGAGGAAATCAAAAGAATTTGGTAGTTAGGTAGGACACCGGGGATAGGCATCAAAATAATTCCCCCTTGTCATTTTTCATCTGAAACATAGTCGTTGTCTTTAGGGAACTAAAATCCTCTAGTATTTATTGACACGGTCACAACCAATTTGTGGAGGGGCCTCCTGACGGTTTCCAACTTTCAGGGGTTAAACGGCCGCGAGATTGAGAACCGGACGGACTCTGTGGAATGCCGCACTCCACTTAGCCCTAAGGAAACATCGATCGTTGTCTTCTTAAGAACGCTGAAGTGCCCAAAACCTTTTGCAACGTGTCATGAACGAGGTAGCTTAGTATCTATTCTACTAGGGCTCTTTTACCCAGGATCCCTTTCGGTAGAGGGATATCCTTCTTATATCGGTCTCTCATGTTGTATTGTTCGACTTGGATTTCATCACCTTGCGAAGAATACAATTTGTTGAGGTCTCCAGATCTTAGTTAGGAGGTTTTGCTTGCTATCTTGTAGAGGGTCTTTTTCTTTGTAGGGCTGCTTGTTGGCATTCTGGCAGTTTTGTTGTACAGCTCGCTTACTGTGGCAGCGGCCTCAGTATAGTTTTTTGAGCTTGCTCTTTTGGCCTGTGAGCCTTGTCTTTTCCTAGCTCCCCTTTCGCACGCTTGGTTGCTTGAGGGTTTTTGAGTTCTTTTTAACAAGACTTCATCCACATCACTTAGTTTTTTTTCATGGAGAATCTACCTCCATGCACCCATGCTCCTTCTGGGACTACCAATCCGGAGACCCCTTTTCAAGGGGTACCTTTTACTTTTCCTCCAGTTGGAGATATTGGTCCTCCCTTTATTGCCACGTTAAATCTTCCTGGATTAACCATAGGATTACCGGTATGGTTATTCAATCCGGTAATTCCGATTGCACCCAATGTTTCGAATGTAAACTCTCCACCACGAGAGAGTCAAACCCAAACTAATCCTTCCCCTTCTTCGTCGAATGAATCTTCTTCCGTTCCTTCTTCCTCGCCTGATGAAAGAAATAGTGTTAGTAATCAGGTGGATAAGAAGAAGAAGAAAAGGAAAGTTAAGAAGAAGAAGGATAAAGAAGAGACCAAGCGTAAGCCGGTTGCCCCTAATGGCACTCATTCTACGAAAACACCCCGTAATCCCAAGTTCCCTTTCAAACTTTGTAAGGGTGATCACCTTCTCAAGGATTGCCCTGATCTTTCCCGTGTATCAGAAGTGTGGTCTAAAAAACCCAAACCACTTGTATCGTCAACCTATGACCATCAAGTCGATGACACTCCCTCAACCAGTGACCCTTTGGTGAAGGGTCGGAAGGGTAAAGTCCTATATCCCTGTTTGATATGCAAGGGTATGCACCGTACTTTCCTTTGTCCAAGCATGGAAGAAGCTTCACGGTGGTTGGAATATATTACTGGTTCTCAACTAGTGCCTCCAATAGACCATGGTAAACTGTCCCTCGAGCCCCCACTGGTTGACCAAGTGATCAATTCAGTTTCATCTACAATTGATCCCACTCTCCCTCCCGAGAGTGAAGTGATTGAGTCGCTGTCATCCCCACTCGATCCCGCTCTTTCATTGGAGAAAGTCCAGACTGAAGCAGTCACCTTGACACAATCTTCTTCTCATTCTTATCTTCCAAGCGAGAGTGAATTGGAAACCACTAATGTTTTCCTTATCGCTTCAGAATGTCCTCGGCAAGGGGAAACCCTGTCCGTTTCCATGAGTCCCCCTCCAAGTACTGAGGTTATTTCCTTTGATTGGAATGGTCTAACAGAATCTCGTCTTCCTTCGAGTGTTCCTTTTCAAATATCTGTAGGAGTTTCCGATAAAGAAATTTTTCGTACGATAGTTGATGAAGGAGCTTCTGTTAGTATTCTATCCTCAACTGCTTGGCAAGCCTTAGGTTCTCCTCAGTTTGTGCCCGTCACTAACCAGATACTGGCTTTCAATAGAAGGCCTACTGGACCTTTAGGGTCCCTTCCTCAGTTACCTATCACTTTGGGAGGGAAAACTGTCTGTATTGATGTTATGGTCATCCAAGGTCCCTTAGATTTTAATCTACTCCTTGGACGCGATTACGTCCATGCCATGAAGGCTGTAGTGTCCTCACTCTTCCGAGTGATGTATTTTCCCCATCATGGGAATATTGTGACCATCGATCAGCTTTCCTTTGTGACGCCCACTCATCGCATGACTCCTAGTCACCAGACTTCCCTAAATGTTCCACATGTTTTAGTGGTTTCTTCCCCCTAGGGGGGGGGATGTTTGGAGCAAAGTTCTATTCTGGTGTCAAGCTCGTTAAAAAATGAAACCATTTTCCCAAGCATAGTTTACTTTTGGTTTTAAGCTTGTGTAAAAATGAAACCAACCATCATTTCAAGCATAGTTTACCTTTGGTTTTAAGCTTGTGTAAAAATGAAACCAACCATCAATCTCAAGCACAATTTACTCTTGGTTTTAAGCTTGTGTAAAAATGAAACCAAACATCACTTTGAGCATAGTTCCCTTTCTATGTCAAGCTCGTTAAAAAATGAAATAGGTTCCCACGAGCATAGTTTATTCTTTGTTTCAAGCTCGTTAAAAAATGAAACTATCCTCAAGCACAGTTTACCGTTGGTTTCGAGCTTGTGTAAAAACGAAACCAATCCCAAGCATAGTTTACGTTCGGTTTCAAGCTTGCGTAAAAATGAAACTACCTTCGAGCATAATTTCTTTCTATTTTAAGCTCATTAAAAAATAAAAAGGACCCTTTCAAGCATTGTTATTATCTATTTCAAGCTTGTATAAAAATGGAATAGATATCCTTTCCATTTGTTCGAGTCTCTCGCTAGAGTTAGGATTTGAACCTTCATTTCATCTGCCTGGGTTACTTGGTCCTGGTTCTCCCTACCCCCCTTGGTGAACACATTTGGATTAGTAGCCAGGATTTTTGGGTAAGGAAGAAGAGTAGTCAGACGAAACGAAGCTTGGGGGGCATGTTTAGCCATTAGCAATCATGCTGGGGGCATTTACCAACCTCTGGTCATCATGTTGGGAAGGAACCCGTCCATGGGCCTTAACTGTGAGCAGAGTTTACCATTGGCTTCAAGCTCATTAAAAAATGAAACCAGTAGTCTGAGCAAAGTTCTACTCCTGTGTCAAGCTCATTAAAAAATGAAACATATCCTTTCCCTTTGAATCGAGTCTCCTCGTAGACTTAGTACCTGAACCTTCTTTTCACTCGCCTATACCTTAGGTGAATGAAATGAAGCTTGGGGGCATGTCTTCAACCTCTGGAAGTCACGTTGAAGTCAAATCGATCGCCTCTCCACACCACGTTGGAGCTAAGTCACTTACTTCTAGCAATCATGCTGGGGGGCATGAACCAACCTCTGGATTTCATGATGGGAAGAAGTTCACCATTGGGAACATTTTCAAGCATACTTTCCTTTTTAGGTTTCGAGCTCATTAAACCATGAAAATTATCCTGAGCATAGTTCATTTTCTGTTACAAGCTCGTTAAAAAATGAAGCAGACATCATGAGCATTCTTCCAACCTATCTTCGAGCTCGTTAAAAACAGTAAGATGGTGTTTGAGCTTACTTTTCACTTTTTTCGTGCTCTGGTTAAAACATGAAAAGTGGTTTGAGCTTACTTTTTCCTTTGTCGTGCTTTGGATCCAAACATGAAAAAGATTCCGAGTGCTTTTGATACCATTATCGTGCTCATTAAACAATTGGAGTAAAAAGGTGTGTCTAACGAGTATAGGTTTATCACTTTATCTGGCCTCGCTAGACTATTTACGAAAAAGGAACTGTGCCGAGTTTACTTTTCCTTTGTCGTACTCGGTCATCAACCATGACAAAGTTGTACATGGAGTCCATAGTTAAGCTCTTTTCAGACTCCCTAAAATTGAAAAGATTGCCAAGCGAAATTGATTCGTTCACGCTTGTAAAAGGATTTGAATGATCGTCTCCCTAGTGATAGTTTACCCCTTTTTCGGACTAGGGGGCACTACTTACGAAAAAGGAATACTCCAGCCAATCATGACTGGAAGAGTCCTCTCCCGCGTTGTTTTACCCTTTTTTCGGGCGATGAGGCTAACCTTACAAAAAAGGACCGTTGGAGTCTTCTTTAGTTCTTTTCAGACTCTCTAAACATGAAATGACAACCGAGTTTTCCTTCCTTGGACTCGTTAAAATTTAACATCGAAGGGCCCACTTTGGGACGAACCCCTCCTTTCTCAGGTTCAAAAAACATGTGAGATTGGACTCATCTATGAGATGAGCTATATCGAGCATCTGTTATCCTCCTCAAGCTCGTTAAAAAACAAAGAGGTACTCGTCCATCATGTCGGGGGAAAATGGGAAAATGAGTCAAGTTTACCTTGTTGGCAGCTTGTGAGTCATCACCTTTGAACATGGCATGCATCCTCACCTTGTCTGTTTTGGGTAGTCAGTCTTGCTGATAGTGTCATCATTATGATCATGCGTCCTCATTATTGCTATGAGTTCACACTTCCTGTAGTTCTGTCTGTTCAAGTAATCCTTGTTGCCAAGCTCTGTTTCATGGCGTTATATGTTCAAAGGGTTATTACCTTGAGTCCACCTCCACTTCATGTCAAACCTTCCCTTTGTGTCAGTACATATTCTATTGTTTCATCGGTCCATACTATCTCTCGTTCTGATTTCGTGTCGATGATGTGGGAATCATTATGGCCCACCTTCGACGAGTCTATTCCTGTCGACACCAAATCAATATCCAGGAATTAGGCTTAGGAGTCAACCACTAGTACCTTGGTACCTGCATGCCTCAATGGCTGGTTTCCTCGTATTCAACAGTAGGTTTTCATCAATGACCTATGATTGAATGATCTCTCGGATGCTCGACATCAACTCCTTTATTCGCATTTCGTGGAGATGTACTATAGATACCTTGGGGATCATCGTCATCATTGGTGATTTCCCTCTCATTTGTTAACGATTCACATCATTGACCGGTAATCAAATGGTTTCTACCATTCTTGTTATGTAGAATTTTGGCCTATGGATAAGTCAAAACTCTCTTAACTTTAAAGCAGACTTTAAACTAACTCTAAAGCAAGAAATAAGTCAAAACAAATGCTACCTTGAAATTCCTGAACTAACTTTTACAGCAAGATTAAATGTATTCAGAAATAATGAGAGATAAGACACACCTTTCAAATTGACGTTTGTCGCGCTTCTAGCTCTTGATCCAAAGCTCCAATGTAGAACCTGTTGAGATCAACCAAAGAACAAACATACAAACTTCCAAATACCTTGAATGTAAAGGTTAGATTCAAATCTAGATTAGATACATTTCATGTTAAAGACTTGCACAATACACATAAAATGGGAAAGACAAGAAAAGTTATCTTATTACAACTTGAAGAATGCTTACATAGGTTGCTTGATGTCCAAGCCAATCCCCCAGCTCCAAGTGCCTTCTCCTCTAGCTATCTCCACAATGCTGCAAGATCATAAGTTTGATACTCAAGGAGTCCTCCCTTTTCCCCATGGAATGCCTCTCTTTTATAGTGTATGGTAGGGTTAACTAACAAGAGAGATGGGTGGATCTAGGGAGAGATAAGTGGATCAAGGCTTCTAATCACAAAAAATGGGTTGAGATCGAATCATGGATCCCAATCCTCCAATATCTCTCGAAAATCCAAAATCCCAAAAGCCATGGAAAAAAGACTAAATAAAGTGTACCGCACCCTATGGTCTGATCATAACGCGGCAGTACCGCGCTCTTGGGACACAGAAGAACGCGGTAGTACGGACTACCGCACACCTATAACTGAGCAAGGCGCGGTAGTGTGGGTAAATAAAGTCTCAGCTGGGTTAAAACTTGACAGGGTGGATTTACCTTCAAGGATTGCTCATCTTCTGGGTGGTTCAAACAGTAGGGGAAGTGTCGTCAACTCTGTTTGTGGTGGATATGCGACACTGTGGAATATAGAGGTATAACACCGATGATGAGATAGACTACTAGTTGTGCTCCGATGACACTCCAGTGATCTTTTGATCACTCCATGAAGGCTAATTCGAATTGCCACCTTGGCATTCGAATCCTCATGCATTGTACTACTTATTTGTCCATATTGTGATTAATTAATTAGTGTGTGTGAAGTATTTTTGCTTCTATCCAAGTTCTACTGTATTATTATTATGTTTCTCATCTTACTGCATTGACCACTCTTAATTTTATTCCTAAATTCTTTCTTGTGAGGTATACATCATCTCTTAGATCTACTGTGAGAATTTTCACAAGGATTACCTTGCATGAGGAAACTTGCATATCAAACCACTGTGGAAGAGGGAGTGTTAGACTAACGTCACCCAGTTTTGGTGGGGAATCCATGAATGAAGCAATACGACCACCACCCGTTCCAAATTGAATTCCCAACATGATCTATATGAGGGGGAACCCCATACCTCTCCGCATGGATTAACTAGTCAAGTGGCCCAAGAAACACACTTATATATCTTTGTTGTGAACAAATTCCAAATCAAATCAAATCGTGTCTTATACTTAAAAATAATTCAAATATAAATAACTCTAAAATAAATTACACCTTTGAGAGAAAAATAGGTTTTGATAAAGTTTTTGGGAAGAAATAATTTTTGATACTAAAACATTACAAGTAAATATATTTGCACGCTAAATTATATCCGCTTGGTAACTTATATTCTTGTTTTATCTAGTGTAGGTACCACCAAATATGTATCTGTCAGATCTATCTTCCTCGAGTGATGATGAAGATATACTCGGAGAGTTTGAAAGTGAGATGTTTTGTACTAGATCTATTGGTTCTATATCAACTAGATCTGAAAAGGTAAGGAAAATATTTCGTAGACGCATGCAATATTTTATTGCCAACGGAGGGTCATGTAATTATGATGCTAAGAGCATAGGTGACATTGAGTTTCCCCTGAGGTATAGACATATATTGCAACGATGGGTACCTAATAATATACCTCAAGTGGACACATATTTCTTCATCAATAGGAGGATGTATCGCATTGCTCCTTCGTCCTTACATGGATTGGGGCTATTTTCCATGGATGGCATAAAGGTCGTCTATGGCACTGTAACTGAATTGATGGAGTATGTCAGACCGTTATGCAAATACAATAGCTGGTTGATCTTGTCTAGGGAAAATTTTAGGGGATAATCTTAGCCCATGGGCTAAATTTAGGGGTTTTAATTTTTTAGTGGGCTATTTTTTAATTAAACCATCATTTACTATGATTAGCCCAATTTTTATATATTTATTTTTAATAAATGGCACATTAGCCCCATAAAATATATAAAGAGACCCTAAATATAACCATTTAGCCCTTGTTTGATTAGATTTGGAGCTCCCATCGCTCGTAAAATAAGCCTGATACCTCTAATTCGCCCAAATATGTAGAATCGTAGTTTCCCTTTGGTAAATTAGCCCTTGAGCTATCATGGAAATCAGTTTTTTTTGGTAAATTCGTCCATAATATATGGAGTGGAATCGATTTTCAATTTAATTAGCCCCATATATATATATGATTTTTTCCATTTGGTTGTTATCATGCTTAACGATTTTGGGTTTCTTCAAATTTTAGGATTTCGGGCCTGTGGAGCGAGGAATCAAGGATTTTGGGTTTTGTTTTTGCCAGATCTAAGATTTTGGGGCCTTTGAAACAATCAATCACATTGTTCTCAGACTAATCTGTCTTCAACAAATGGCATGAGGCCCTGATCCAGGTTAGTGTAACTGTACAAACTTCTTACAGCTCGCTCCTTTGCATCACATGCCAGCAACTAATTTTCACTACAACAGGGTCCAGCTTCATGCTTGTGTTGGAATATTTAAGCCTTCCTAACATTTAATTAATTACATAAGATTCATTAATTAATCACTTGTTGGTTAATTCTATGTAATAATTGAGGAAATTGCCATTGTGTGGCCCACAAGGCAACATGGGAGGATAAGATTCCATCTGAGGTGTGTTCTACAAGTCTCCTAGGCCACTTGGGTGCATTCCTAAACATTTCTGGATAAGATTTAAGAAGGAGGGCGCATTTGTGAAGAAAGTTGCCGCTTTTACTGCTTTTTCCCCCAAAGGAAAGAGCTAGTCAACCTAGGAAAGTGTTTTTTACACCAAAAACATTCCTTAACACCAATTCCACCCAAATTTTGTATTTGGCATTGCTTTTACCTATATTTCAGCTCACTAATTTAGCAATTCGTGAGCTTTTGAGCAGTTTTGGAAAGCCAACTTGCCACCTAGGGGGGATGGGCAGTTTTAGAAAGTATGATGATTGGAAGATTCTTTTGGCATCTTTAGCCATTCGAATTATTGTTGTAATGTTATTTAATAACAGCCTACAACATTCATATGTTGGCTGGTGTAATTATTATTCATGAGAAGTAATACAGAATTCCATTCTTGTGCATTATTTTTGTGTCTTTGAGCAGTTGTGTGAGATTTTTTTATATGAGAGAGGTTAATTTATTGCATAGTTCTTGGATGTGATCTTATTTTCACATGGTATCAGAGCCATCAAGCTATTCCTTTCATCTATTGTTTTTCTTGCAAGATCCAACAATCTCAGGAAGGGCGCATTGATCAATTCACCGGGTGAATTCTATTGTCTGGAGGGAACATTTTGGAATCCATAAGTGTTCTAATTTCAGTCCAAATGTTATATCAGTTGCAGCAATGGATCATACACAGAATATCATCCTCACTCTTTTCAATTACTTTGATTGGAAATCACAGATGGAGATTCTACTGAGGAGCAAAGGGCTCTACAGGGTGACCATGGCAACAGAAGCTGAGCCAACCTCAGCAGTGGAGAAATCTAAATGGCATAATCGAAGGGATGAAGCCTATGGGCTGTTATGTCTCACTACATCCAGAGAACTCTTATTTCATCTTGATGGCCTCACTTCACCCAATGAAGTATGGTTGAAACTTCAAGAATTGTTCGGTAAAACCGATGAATTGAGAGGCCACCAATTGGATAACGAGCTAGTCTCTTTGAGCCCACAAAATTTCGATAATCTACAAGATTTATTCTCCAAATTCAAGTCTCTTGTATTGCAGCTAAAGAAATGTGTAATAGACAAGAAAGATGAGCAATTAGTTTTGGCCATTCTCTCCAAGCTTGGCCTGGACTATTCAATTTTTGTCTCCACCTTCCATTCCACCCGGAAAGCAATTAAAAATTGGAAGAGCCCGTCACTTTCAGAATTCATGGAGTCATTAACTCAAGAGCAAGACAAGCTGGTCTTAATGGGAGCCATTAAATATCCATCCAAAGACCATTGTCTAAGTGTTGGAGACTCAAAGAATTCGAAAGGCAAGAAGAAAGGCAACTTCAAGAAGCCCACCGGTGAGCGGAAAGACAAGCAGAATTTTAATGGAGAGCCATCAAACTTCAAGAAGAATCCGAACAAGAGAATGAGAGGACAAAGTGCACATATTGCAGAAAGGGATTTCATCCCGAAAGCTCTTGTTTGAAGAAGACCATCGACCAATTAACTCAAGAATTGGAGAAAGACAACATCCCTCTCCTAGAGAGTGCAAGAAGAAAAGATGGAGGATCAAATTCCGATGACAAAGAGAGAGTTCATGCACTGATGGCTGGAACTTCCCAATCTTAATCATTCATCATTGATTCCGGTGCTTCAAGACACATGGTGTCTACAAGTAAGTATTTTACTTCACTTGACTCTTCCAGTGGTCCGACTATTGTACTGGGAGACAATTCTGAAACTTCTAGCAAAGGCAAAGGTAGCATAGATCTTGAGTTTGGGTCATTCAATAATGTTTTATATGTCCTTGGACTTGCTGCAAACCTACTGTCAGTCTATCAGATGACCCATACAGGGCTTCCCAAGAGAGTCACCTTTACCCCCAATGATGTTGAAATAGCAGAAATTTCAACAGGAAAAATTATTGCATTTGGTACTGCTGACCACTGTTCTAGAATCTACAAGTTTTCTCATTTTGTGCCAAACTCCTCACCTTTTGCTCTACTGACCCATGCCAATGAGTCTAGAAATATATGGCATGAAATATTTGGCCACCTAAACTACAAATACCTTTCCCAACTTCATGAGAAAGAGATGGTTATAGAGCTGCCCAATATCAAATTTTCCAAAGGTGTGTGTCAATCCTGCATCCTAGGAAAACACCCTGAGCACAAGTATGGGAGATATACCATTGAGAGAACCACTGCACCATTGGAACTTATACACACTAATATATCAGGTCCATTTCCTCATGAGTCATTTAATTCAGCAAAATACATTCTCACATTCATAGATGATTTTAGCAGGTACTGTTGGGTTTATTTTATCAAGCTTAAATCAGAAGTTTTTGGGTTTTTCAAGCTATTCAAAGCCTCAGTTGAGAATCTGTCTGCTAGGAATATTAAAGTGTTAAGGTCTGATAATGGTGGTGAGTATGTGAAGTCATGGTTTTAGAAATTTTGTGCTTCATCAGGCATACAGATGCAACATACAATTCCATATACACCTCAGCAGAATGGGGTTGTTGAGAAAAAGAACAGATCTCTTATGGAGATGGCCACATGCATGCTTGAGGCAAAAGGTTTGTCTCATAATCTATGGGCTGAAGCAATAAATTGTGCCACCTATATTTAGAATAGAGTGCCACACAAATTTCTCAAAGGCATCACTCCTTTCGAGGCTTGGACAGGTAAAAAACCGGATATCTCTCATTTCAGGATTTTTGGCTCAAAGGCTTGGTCTAGGATTCCGATTGAGAAGAGGAGGGCTATGCAGCCCCAAATCCAACCATGTTTGTTTGTGGGATATTCATAGAAATCCAAAGAATATAGGTTTCTTAACATGACAACTCATAAAGCATTCATCGAAAGAAGTGTGTAGTTTGAGGAAGAGCTCTCTCAGAGCGCAGAAATTGGAGACTCATCTTCACCGCCGACTGAAGAAGAAGTAAGTGATGTTGTTGATATTTTTGATTCTGATATTTCTGATGATGAGGATCAATTTATTGTATATTTAAACTCACCTAAAAGGCCTAAGTGCACTGCAAAAACTTTTCAAGCAGCAGGTGAACTAGCAGGCAACCCTCAGGACCAAAGGAGGACTAGATCACAGTTTGAGACTGCTCTCAATGTGAATGATCCTTATCTTTATGAGAAGTGCTATATGATGATATATTATGATCCAAAAACATATGAGGATGCCTCACATGATCCTAGATGGCATATTTCTATGGATGTGGAGTTTCAGTCATTGCAAAAGAATGAAACTTGGGAGCTAGTCAAGCTCCCGGCAGGCAGAAAGTTGGTAAGATGCAAATGGATTTATAAGACTAAATGTGCAGCGGATGGTACAGCCATTAAGTACAATGCAAGGCTGGTATAAAAGTGCTATTCTTAGGTCCAAGGACTTGATTATAATGAAACATTTGCACCAGTAGCTCAGAAAGACTCCATTAGACTAGTTTTGGCAGTGGCAGCTTCCAAGCGGTGGGAAGTACATCACATGGATGTGAAAAGTGCTTTCCTCCATGGGGAACTCAAGGAGGAGATATATATGCAGCAGCCACATGGGTACACATCAGATCCAAACCTTGTTTTCAGGTTGAAAAAATCTTTGTATGGACTCAAGCAAGCCCCCAGGGCTTGGTATGCGAAGATGGACAGTTTTTTGCTGTCACAATCCTATGTTCGGTGTAAATCTGATCCAAATGTCTATATGAAGTTTGCTGATGGTTTTATTATGTTAATAGTGCTGTATGCTGATGATTTGATGATCACAGGTGATAACACTGAACAAATAGTATCTCTTAAGACCGTAATGCACCAAGCATTCTCCATGAGTGACTTGGGAATTCTCAAGCAATTTTTGGGGCTTGAAATTTCACAAACAAAAGAAGGTACCAAGTTATGTCAGTCAAAGTATGCTTCTGATCTGTTGAAGAAATTTAATATGGCTTATTGCAAGCCTTCTAAGACTCCATTCCTTTCTGGAGTCAGAATGGAAGAAGCAGAATCTACACCGCTTTTTGACAGTACACTCTACAGACAGTTGATTGGCAGCTTACTCTACTTGACTCACACTCATCTAGATCTTGCATATGCTGTGAGTGTGGCATCTAGATACATGGAGAAGCCACATGAGTTACATTGGAGGGATGCAAAAAGAATCCTTCATTATGTGCAGGGCACAAAGAGTGATGGGATTCACTATGTGGCAGATTCGAGCTTAGATCTCTTGGGTTTCACAGATTCGGATTGGGCTGGTGATAGCCTTGACAAGAAATCCACATCAGGATTTGTATTCATGCTTGGAGGTGGCCCTGTTTGCTGGTCCAGCAAGAAACAGAATGCCATAGCACTATCTTCAGCGGAGGCAGAGTACAGAGGAGCAGTGAATGCTACTACATAGTGTGTCTGGTTGCAGGGGATTTTGTCTGAGTTTGAGATTGCTTTCAGTACTCCTACTGTCATTTATTGTGACAACCAGAGTGCCATTAGAGTTTCATGTGATCCAGTACAGAGGCATAGGACCAAGCACATAGAGATTCATATGCACTACATCAGAGGACTAGTGCATGACCAGATCATAGATTTGCAGTATTGCCCCACAGGTGAGCAAACTGCAGATATCTTCACCAAGGATTTCACAAAGAAGACATTCAGCTATCTTAGATCATTGCTTGGGATGGTTGTACATGTGGTGGAGTGAAGGGTGGATCAGAAAACTTTCAACTTTGATATGTCCATGTTTTGAGGGAAGGTTTTTCCCATGAGTTTTTCCTTCTATCCTTGTTTTGTGGACAGGCAGTATTTTGTATGGGGTGACCAAGTCTTGTTACTGGGCCCTTAGCATTTTTTATATATTCTTATATTTAGATCATTCAAGTTAGACTTAAGAGGGGGTGTTGGAATATTTAAGCCTTCCTACCATTTAATTAATTACATAAGATTCATTAATTAATCACTTGTTGGTTAATTCTATGTAATAATTGAGGAAATTGCCATTGTGTGGCCCACAAGGAAACATGGGAGGATAAGATTCCATCTGAGGTGTGTTATAAAAGTCTCCTAGGCCACTTGGGCGCATTCCTAAACATTTCTGGATAATATTTAGGAAGGAGGGCGCATTTGTGAAGAAAGTTTCCGCTTTTACTGCTTTTTCCCCCTGAAGGAAAGAGCTAGTCAACCTAGGAAAGTGTTTTTTACACCAAAAACATTCCTTAACACCAATTCCACCCAAATTTTGTATTTGGCATTTATTTTACCTATATTTCACCTTCAACTCACTAATTTAGCAATTCATGAGCTTTTGAGCAGTTTTGGAAAGCCAACTTGCCACCTAGGGGGATGGGCAGTTTTAGAAAGTCTGATGATTGGAAGATTCTTTTGGCATCTTTAGCCATTCGAATTATTGTTGTAATGTTATTTAATAACAGCCTACAACATTCATATGTTGGCTGGTGTAATTATTATTCATGAGAAGTAATGCAAAATTCCATTCTTGTGCATTATTTTTGTGTCTTTGAGCAGTTGTGTGAGATTTTTTATATGAGAGAGGTTAATTTCTTGCATAGTTCTTGTATGTGATCTGATTTTCACAGCATGGAATCCAATTTTTTTGACATAGATACCTAATTTTTTTGACATATAAGCGTTTACAGGCCTAGACAAAATGCAATGTCCTTACCATCAAACCCTAGACAAAATTCAATATCCTTACCATAAACTACGATGGATTGTTTGCATCTCATATTGTCTTCCCCCAGTATTTTGTTTTCGTGTTGCATACGGATTCTGGTATTTTGATTTCGCATTGCATACACTTTAAGGCAATAAGGCTCTACATCAACATTCATTAACATGCATAAAAGCAGGTTATCCAAATGGAAATTTTATATGCATTTTGAGCTAATTCCCACTTTACCATACTCGTTACAACAATGCAAGAAACCTTTAACACTATCCTAACCTATATAATTATAGGCACCACAGCTTGTCCAAACATTGCGGGATTATTTTAAGGCCTGAAGTAGTTGAATATTCCCCTCCTACGCCTATTTTGGGCCGGCTTCGCACCTATTTTTTGATTGAACATAACCTCTGTATTGATTTTTCTACCTCAAATATGTTCCTCAGCTTATTATTGATCTATTATTCTTTATCCGGGTTATATTATTATTTAAGAAACGTGCTTTCTTTTCTATATATGAATTTATTCACCTCGCCTTTTTGATCCGTTTAGGGTTGGTATATGATCTACATATAATCTAAATAGGACCTGTTAACCTTACTATTATAAGATTTCGTGTACTTTGAAACCTTGATATATGGTTACATTGTTACAGAATGACTTAATACCATTAATGTTTTATGGGAGATGTACAATATAGTATTAGACATGTCTTTCTGCAAAATATTTTGAAGCAGTTACTTCACATAGATGTTATCACTACATTGTTTCATACTCTACTTATCCAGAATTAAAAATGCACAGATTATATTCTCCTTTTTAACTTTTTAGACATGTTATCATTGTTGCAGAATGTTTTTTTGAGCCTGATGTTATCTTTCTTACTCATATGTGCCAATTGCATGCAATGTATTTTGTCGAAATAGGCGGGAAGGCCAGGTACATTTGATTTGGTTAAGCATTTCCTCTAGCTACTGAAAAAATTAGGTATTACTTTGTAGCTATTGACAAAATCTTATGGGTTGACGAATTAATTTAATTTATTTGATGATGATATCAATATACAGCTTAAGATTAATAAGGAAACCTCTTAATTGAGATCAAGAAAGAACGTTCTTCAGTTGAACCTTATTGTCATCCCTATCAACAACCACATTATTTTGCACAAAGTCGACATCTTGTCTTCTGTTTGTGTTTCAAAAAATCAAATTTTCAATATTACTTATTGAAAACATACCTCCTCATGTTGAATTGATGCTATGTTGTTTTTGTGATTTCCTCCTTTTTCCCTATGGCTATAGCTTGAGAAACAATTGTTATGTAAGTTTCTTTTTGTAATATCTTTGTCTTTTAAATTGATCACTGGGAATTACCTGAATAGGCATATAGAATATAAGAAATCCCATTTGGAACCCGTTCATTCATGGTGGTTTTTATATACTGACAACATATTGCAGTAGAGGCCTTAGTACACACATAGTACAGACAGAATGGAGATAGGTATTCTTTGTAGAAGCTAGCATTGGAATTTGCTTTTATTTTTCTTGTCTACAATCTGAACATTGGGTTATGATTCTGTAGTAATATTTGGAGAGTAACGTCGGAGGAGAAGCGCGAGTAGGAAATATTGGAAAATCCCATCTACAATGTTGTCCGTCAAGCTACAGAGGTGCATCGACAGGTAATTCTTCAACCATGACTTAAACTATTCTGTTTTATTCTGGAGCATGTTATTAGTTGATTGGTTTTCATCTATTGGTTGTATGAATGAGTTTGTATTATATTCTTTTTTATTTTAAGGTTCATTTTTAATTTTTTGAAGTAATTACTCAACAAGTTATAGACTGATAATTTTGTAGAGAAAAGTTATATCTGATTGTTTTTGTTCAGTAACTATGTATTGCAAGGTGCGAAAATATATCATGAATTATGTAAAACCGAGAATTAAGATGATTGACCTGTGTGACACATTGGAAAATATGGTTATAAAATTGATACAAGAGAATGGTCTCTAGGCAGGCATAGCCTTCCCTACAGGGTTCTCATTGAACTGGTGCGTTTATTAGTATTTTTTGTTAGATTGCTGATGTTGAATATAATGTTGACAACTGTAGCAGAGATGACCACCGACAAGCAATGCATCTTGCACTGATGGTTCGAGACTTCATCGAAGGTTCGAGATGTCACTAAGGAAAGGAAGGGGATTCAATTGTGCCTCGATCTCATGGGGAGTTAATAAGATATAAATCGTCTGTCTACTCCCCTGCCTAGTTCACTTGCCTAATGAACCTACCGAGGCAAAAGTAGTAATTGGTTGTACTAATCTCTGTGAATCTAACGGTCACTTTACTTATTGCTATGATTCGGATGGCCTAAAGGATATCACACCACTGGGGATGGGGACATTTCTAGATCACCTCCTTGTATACAGTCTTTAAGGAACATTCAGGAACATATGTAAAAACTATAAATTCATGGTTGGTTAATCAAAATGGTATGGTAGTGGCCATTGATGTTTTCTGATTTCGTGTGTTATCTATGCTACATTTACAAACATGGTATCAAAGCACAATCGATGCTGGGAAGTCTATGTGTTTGCAAATTGTGTGAGATCGTGTTGATGTTGAGCGGCCTGATGATGGGCCTATGTGTTGTGTAATGATGGGTTGTTTATTTGATGCAAGGTCTATGCAGGTGCTTAAAAATGATCTAAGTCGATTCGTTTGTCTATATTAACTACAGGAAGTGTGTGAGATCATTTTTGTGAGATCGTTGGAAATATGTTCTGTGATTCTGAGTCAAGAAAAATTATGCTATAAAGAAATTGTTATGCACCTACTTTGATGTTGGACAAAGTTATGTGAATACGATATGCTGATGTGAAAATTGTGTGTGCTGCTATGTAAATGTGTGTTGCATGCTATGCGGATTTTTTGTTTGTGAATTTGAAAAATGACCAGTTGATTGTATGCGGATGCTGGGTGGCTATATTGTGTTTGGAATGTATGTGTAGGCCTAGAGTACTACTGCCTCATAAATAATTTCTACCTGGAGATCGCTACATGAAAATTCATTGCTGGAAACGCCTGTGATTGGTCTTAGTCTACACATCGTTGTTCAGAAGATAGGATCATTTCCCAAGTTTTATTAAACACTCATTGCAAGAGGCCTTCGCATCAGAGGTAGAGAGCACGACTGCCCCATTCCTTCCACAAAAGTCATTCTCAAAGGAAGAGGAATTGAGACAAAGCTTGTGAACAAGTGACAAATATTTGATGAAGTTTGTGAAGAAGGATTTAGAAGCATTTTCTCATTTTCTAGTGATGGCATTTAAGTTATGAAGTCTATCATTCATCGGTGGCAGCTGCATTCAATGAAATTATGAGGCCCATTGTTTGAGAGGATAAGGATTCCAACATCAGGTAGTCAACTACTCATCTGCATCAGTCATAAATATGTTCGTTTCTCAAAGTTGAAGGATAATAAGGTGTGTACATTGCTATTGTTATACATTGTCGTCTTTTGTTGGTAGAAGTGAGAAGAATGGATTTTATTATACCTTTTCCTGAAACTAAATTTGATGGAAATAATTGGGAAGAATGGATATATGGAGTTGAATATGCTTTAATATAAACATGTGCTTATTATTTAGTGATTGGCATTGAGCGTGCCCCTAAAAATCAAGAAGAGTTAAAAAATTGGGATAAAAGAAATCAGTTAGCTGGAGATCTTTTAAAATGTTGTGTGGCTGATAATGTCTTTCAAGAAATTAATGATTTCAAGGATGGTATGGAGATTTGGAAAACTTTAAAATCACTTTATAAGAATACATATGAGTTCAAGAAATGGGTTGAGAAAGAAGATGTCATGAAGTTAAAGGAATAAGTAGCAACCCTCAAAAACTTAAATGAAGGGTTAATTAAGGAGGTTGCAAAATTAATAAAAGAAAACATAAGCTTAAACGAGGAGAATGAAAGTTTACAAGAAAAGTGTGAAAATATTACAAATAGTAATGTGGGATTGATCAAGAGGGTTGAAGAAATAACAAATGAATTAATAGAAAAAGATGAAATGATGAAAGAAATGAAAGTTGAAGAAATGAAAAAGCAAAGTGTTGATGCACAAACAATGACATATTGTGTAGAAGAAACAGGGTTAAAGAGCAATGAAAAGAAAATTGGTCTCTTTGAAAGACATACTAAGGGTATTGGTTCCAAGCTACTTCAAAAGATAGGATATAAAGGAAAGGGGCTAGGAAAATTTGAGCAAGGAAGTATAGAACCTATTGATATTGAAAGTAGACCTAGATATATGGGTCTTGGATACAATTCCTTCAATGATGATAAGGTTAAGAAATGTTCAAATGAGGATGTTTCTACAAATTATTCTTCTAAAAATTGTCATGTAGGTGAAGGTGTTAATCATGGACAAAAGCAAAGACATGGTGTATTTCAAAAGTCAAAATAGAATACATATAAAAATTATCTACAAAAGAGATGGACATATTTGTGGCATGGAGTTGAATGGAATCTGAAGAAAAATGTTTTTCATAAGCACTATGGATGGATAAATGTTCCACAACTAAAAATGTGGAGTGCACAATTGAGAAAAACACATTATTGGTCTCATTCAGTTGTGCAAGTTTATGATAGAGGAAAAGTGACAAAATGGACTTGATAAAGAAGTTTTTCGAAAGTTCAATATGGAAGTTGATGTCTACTATCAAACGTGTGCTTGTTTCCCCCTATTATACTGAGAGAAAATGGAGATGGATATGCACGATGGATAGTGTAAAGACCTCAAAAAGGTGATGTGAATGTTATGTCTTAATATGTTGTAAATGGGTACATAATTAGCCATAAGACCCAAAGTAGCAGGCGTGACCCATATTAAATCATTTTCATGTAAAGGTTGTTTATGGTCAAAATTAAGGGGGTGTTGAAGATAATGTTGACCATTGTAGCAGAGATGACCACCGGCAAGCAATGCATCCTGCACTGATGGTTTGATACTTCATCGAAGGTTCGAGACGTCACTAACATTTCTAGATCACCACCTTGTGTTAATGTATATGTAAATTCAGAATGTATTTCAGATATGTATATTGTATCCCTACAAAGATGTTATTATTCCTCTGTACGGAAGTGTCCTCATTTGTATTTACAAGTGTCGCAACTTATATATGATGGGTTATTAGACCACCAAGTGTGGGGTCAGCCCTGAGTTGAGTTACCATGGGTTATTAGGCTCTCCTAGAGAAGTCAGCCTTGTTAGGTTATTAGGAAAGTCAAGTCAGTGTATAAATAGAGTGAGGGTATCACTCTATTTGATCATTCAGTTATTCTCTCATGCAAGTGATGCACACTAGTGGAGGAGGAGAAGCTTCTAGGAGACTATCTCTTGTATTTGGGTTTTGTATCATTGCTCTTTCTATCTCTAAGGAAGTTGCGGGGTTTTTCACCTTCTTGGTTTTCCCCGAGGAAACTCTGTGTATATTGTCTCTTGTGATTGATATGTTGTACATGTTATTCTCTTAGATAAGATCCTAGATCATTTTGAATTAATGCTCAAAATCTAACATGGTATCAGAGCTAACTTGAGAAGAAGACACTATGCAGCTGCGGAAGCTAGGGCTTCTTGATTTTTGGGTTTCTCTCCACAGATATTCAAAGGCAGGAGGATAGATTGACTCTCCTAGCAAGGGTGCATCTTTTTGTCGAAATAGAATCTCATTCTGAGCACTTTCAGTTTTTGGCCTGTCACTACTGCGGGAAATTAGGGTTTCATAGAAAGTTGGAATTTTTGGAATCTAAGTCCATGGATAGATGCTCCTCAGAAAAATCAAACTTCTAAGCCTTGGATCAAACTTTTTGGTTGGGAAGAAGGCCGGGTTTGATCAAACCCTAGTTCGGGATCCTGTCTAGTGAATCAGGAAGTTTCAAATGCAATTTTGAGGAGTAAAATTTTGCAGATTTCAAAATCAGAGTATACCAGCTTAACCAGCTCAGCAAGGCACATCTTTCTATCCTTTCAGAAGTTTGAAATTCAAAATTTGAATTTTTAGGGTTTCTCTGACAAACCCTAATCCAACTCTAGATCCAATTTTCAGCAAATCAGGTGGTAAGACCTAATAACTTTTCTATTTCCATTTGAAGTACTCTTTAAGATGTCTCACCGCACCAAGCTTGAGGATAAGATTGAAGGGGCTGATAACTTCTGAGCATGGAAGTATAGGATTGGGTTAATCCTGGAAGAAAATGAATTGGACACCTACATAAGTGAAGAGGTTCCAGTTCCAGAGGGGGATGAGGCTAAGGCCTTACACAAAAGGAACTTGGTCAAGGCTAAGAGGATCATTGTTGATTCTATCAAAGACCATCTCATACCACATGTGTCATCTCTAAATACACCTAAGGAGATGTTTGATTCCTTGACCAAGTTATTTGAAGGGAAGAACATAAATCGGAAGATGACCTTGAGGAATCAACTAAAGAATGTCAAGATCCAAAATGCGGAGACGATGCAGTCTTATTTATCAAGGGTCTCCCAGATAAAAGAACAACTTGAAGCTGTTGGAGAAGACATAGATAATGGAGAAGTGGTAATGACCACTCTTAATGGCCTTCCTAGGTCATGGGATTCCTTTATCCAAGGAATTTGTGGTAGGAAGAAACTTATCACATTCAGTAGGCTGTGGGAAGAATTCTCACAGGAATAAGCTCAGATTATATCTCGAGAAGAGAAGATGGGGAATGAATATCAAGCCCTCACAGCACACTCCAAGAATCATGATGAAAAGAGAGGGAATCATCATAGTAATAAAGAAAGGCACCACCATCAGAATCATAGGGGTGACCCCAAACCTCGAAGAAACATGTCCTATGTCTGATGTTATACATGTGATGATAAGGGACACTATTCCAGGGATTGTCCCAGAAATAATAAAGATGGCTCTGACAAGAAGAAGAACAACAAAAGAATACATCATGCTCACACTACAGAGGATGATGAACCTCCCAGAAAGAGGGCTAGGGAAGAAAGTGAAGATTCTTCAAGTGATGAAGAGTATGTTTTGATTTCTTCCCTCACTAGTACTATTGCTCATGGAAGCAATGATTGGATTATAGATAGTGGGGTTTCCAAAGATATGGCAGGATTCAAGGGATCCTTTGTAAACTTATCTGAACATGAATCACCCCACAGGGTGAAACTTGGGTATAACTACCTGTATCCCATAAAAGGAAGTGGTGAATCCTCCTATAAACTAGACTCTGGAAAATCTATGAAAATGATGGAAAATCTATGAAAATGAAAGATGTACTATATGTTCCAGGTCTCAAGAAGAACCTTCTCTCCATATCTTCTTTGGATGCAAAAGGCATAAGGGTTGCATTTATAGATGGCCAAGTTCTGATGTGGCCAAAAGGTAAGACCATTGATGATGCAGTAGTGATTGGAGAGCAAGAGGGAGGATTGTACAAATTGAAGGGCCAACCAGAACAAGCCTTGGTTCATGATTCAGTAGAGCCAAGTGAAATTTGGCATAGAAGGCTTGCACATGTGCACTATAGGGCACTACCTATTGCAAGAAAAGCAGTTGAAGGTCTTCCTAAAATCCAGACAAAACATGAAGGAATTTTCAAAGGTTATGCAAAGGGAAAGAACAAAAATAAGACATTTCCAAGTAGTGAAAGCAAGGAAAAAAGAATCTTGGAGATTATCCACTCCGATGTATGCGGTCCAATGTCTTCTAGCTCTCTGAGTGGGTATGTATGTTATGTTTCCTTCATTGATGATTTCTCTAGGAAGACTTGGGTTTATTTCTTGAATAATAAAGATGAAGTGTTTGTTAAGTTCAAGGAATTCAAAGCCTTTATAGAAAATCAAATTGATAAGAAGATCAAGATCTTTAGATCCAACAATGGTGGATAATTCACTTCAAGAGACTTCAAGAAGCTATGCAGTGATTCAGGGATTAAGAGGGAGTTGACTACTCCTTACAATCCACAACAAAATGGGGTTGCATAAAGGAATAATAGAACTATCATGGAAGCATCTATACCTATGCGCCTATTGGAAGAAGCAGCAAGGACAGTTGTATATGTGCAAAACAAAACACCTCATAAGATACTTGACAACAAAACACTAGAAGTAGTGTTCACTGGCAAGAAGCTAGAAGTTATCCATCTCAAAATATTTGGCTGTCTAGTGTACACACACATTCCAAAGCAAAAGAGGACAAAGCTAGATCCTTCAGGAAAGAAGGGCATATTTGTGGGTTACAGTGAAAGCTCGAAGGCATACAAAATCTACTTTCTAGGGTTCAAGAAGATTTACATCAGCAGGGATGTAACTTTTGATGAAAACTTAGCATACATCAAATCAAGGAAGACACCTACTGAAGACAATGAAGAAACAAGAATATCCAGAACACAAGACACCACCATGAACGAATTTATTCTAGAAGAAGATCATGAAATAGAAGATCCACAAGAAACTGTAGATCCACCCCGTGAGAAGAAATCTCACAAGAGGAAACCAGCAAGGGATAGAGAGCTCATCCAAGATGCAGAAAGGTATGGTATTCCAAAGGAGGAACACAGAGAAAGAAAAAGGACTAGGTCACGTACCAGCTATGTTGCCTTACTCTGTGATATTATGAACAAAGAACCTTCCAATTATGAAGAAGCAATGGAAAAGAAAGAATGGAAGGATTCCATGGTCGAGGAATACCAGTCGATCATGAAGAATGATGTTTGGGATGTGGTCCCAAGACCAGAAGGGAATTTTTTGTTGACTTCCAAGTGGATCTATAAGATCAAGCATGCTGCATATGGTAGCATAGAGAAATACAAGGCAAGATTTGTAGCTCGTGGCTTCTCCCAGAAAGAAGGGATAGATTATGAAGAGACTTTTGCACCTGTAGCTAGATACACTTCCATCATAATAGTACTTGATTTGGTTGTAATGATGAAGTGGAAGATACACCAGATGGATGTCAAGACAGCTTTCTTGAATGGTGTAGTCGAAGAGGAAGTGTATGTGGAACAGCCACTTGGTTTTGAGACACATGACATGGATTCATAAGTGTGCAAGTTGAAGAAAGCCTTGTATGGCTTGAAGCAAGCTCCTAGGACTTGGTATGGTAGGATAGACAACTTCCTATCCAATTTGGGATTTACTAAGAGTAAAGCGGATTCCAACCTTTACTACAAGGTTGAGGAAGGAAATCCAGTGATACTACTACTGTATGTGGATGACCTGCTTGTTACAAGTGAGGATGGGTTGATTGCTGACACCAAGAGGAAGCTTACTGCCGAGTTTGAGATGAAGGACTTGGGTATGATGCATTACTTTATCGGTATGGAGGTGTGGCAGAGTGCGGATGGAATCTTCCTTGGACAAGGGAAGTATGCAGTAGAGATCCTGAAGAGGTTCGGGATGATAGATTGTAAGGCCATGGCCACACCTATGGCATCGAACTTGAAGCTTCTATGTGATGATTCATCTGATCCAGTTGATTACATGATGTATCGTCAGATGACTAGGTCCTTGATGTACCTAACAAACACGAGACCAGATATTTTCTTTGCAGTGAACACCTTGAGCCAGTTCCTGACAGATCTGATACATGTTCACCTAATTGATACAAAGCATATTCTGAGGCACCTAAAGGGTACAGTTGATTATGGGCTCAAGTATGATGCGAATCAAAAGTTTAACCTAGAGGGTTATGTTGATTCAGATTGGGAAGGTAGTTCCATTGATCAGAAGAGCACTTCGAGTTGCTGCTTCAGTATGGGATCTAGTATGATCTCTTGGTTTAGAAGGAAGCAGTCCTGTGTGGCACTGAGTACAACCGAAGTAGAGTATGTTGCAGCTTGTTCAGCTAGTTGTGAGGCAGTATGGCTTAGGAAGCTACTGTCTGATTTATTTGATCTCTAGTTGAGTGCTACTTGTATATATTACGACAACCAGAGTTGTGTGAAGTTGTCAACCCAGTGTTCCATGACAATTTGAAGCACATTGAAATCAAGTATCACTATATCAGGGATATGGTGCAGAGAGGAGAAGTGAAGCTCCTGTATGCTGCGACGGACGAGCAGATAGCCGATGTGTTGACCAAGCCGCTAGCCAGAGTGAATTTTGAGTACTTCAGAGAAAGACTTGGTGTACTTCAAATCTAGATTCCTTCCAAGGAGAAGTGATGAGTCCGAAGACACAAATGCACATGGGCCATTCTCACATAGTGGTAGGAAAGTCCTCCTATGGTGAGATGTAAGGGATGGTCCATTCTCACATGGTGGTAGGAAAGTCCTCCCATGGTGAGATGTAAGGGATGGGCGTGGCTTTTCTGACATGGTTAGAGGAAAGTCCTTACATGGTCGTTGATGTAATTGTTGTGGCTTTTACGACATGGTCAGAGGAAATTCCTTCCATGGTCGTTGATGTAATTTCTGAGCTTTTTCGACATGGTTAGAGTAAAGTCCTTCCATGGTCATTGATGTAATTGTTGAGCCTTTCACCGGATGGTAAGAGGAAATTCCTTCCATGTTGGTGAGTGTAAGTGATGTGATATGTGTGCATCTGGGTTGTGCTCCGTGGACTATGAGATGATCTGAAGACGATGACTAGGTAACAGTAGGGTACACAGGTTTTGCAGAGGCATATAATCAGTCCTGAGATGCTCTTGCAGATTTTGCAGTGGCATATAATCAGTCCTGGGAGATCTTGCAGGTTTTGTAGAGGCAGTGTAATCATCCTTGAGGTTTACCTACTTGATGGCTTGCTCACAGAGATTATGAATACCTACATGGAGGCTAGGCCTACATCTAGCATGAAAAAGGGATGGCTCTGTAGAACTTCCTATGACGAGTAGATTAGGGATTCATTCAGATAGTAGCAGCAGTAACGATGACGATGATCTGATGACAATGATCCAGTGGCGATGATCCAGAGAAGAAGACTTGTGCTAATGACCTGTGTCGAGAAATACCTTCCTAGTTAAGAGGGAGTGTTGATGTATATGTAACTTTGGAATTTATTTCATATATGTATATTGTATCCCTACAGAGATGTTACTATTCCTTTGTACGGAAGTGTCGTCATTTGTATTTACAAGTGTCACAACTTATATATGATGGGTTATTAGATCACCAAGTGTTAGACCAGCAAGTGTGGGATCAGCCTTGAGTTGAGTTACCATGGGTTATTAGGATCTCCTAGAGAAGTCGGCCCTGTTAGGTTATTAGGAAAGTCAAGTCAGTGTATAAATAGAGTGAGGGTATCACTCTATTTGATCATTCACTTACTCATCTATTCTCTCATGTGAGTGATGCACACTAGTGGAGGAGGAGAAGCTGCTAGGAGACTATCTCTTGTATTTTGGTTTTGTATCATTGCTCTTTCTATCTCTAAGGAAGTTGCGGGGTTTTTCACCTTCTTGGTTTTCCCCAAGGAAACTTTGTGTCTATTGTCTCTTGTGATTGATATGTTGTACATGTTATTCTCTCATATAAGATCCTAGATCATTTTGAATTAATGCTCAAAATCTAACACCTTGTATACATTGTTTAAGGAACATTCAGGAACATATGTAAAAACTATAATTTCATGGTTGCTTAATCAAAATGGTATGGCAGTGGCCATCGATGTTTTCTAATTTCGTGTGTTATCTATGCTACATTTACAAACAACTGACATTAGGTACATAATATATAATGCATTTTGATTTAAAAAAATTCTCATGTTTTGTTTTTGGTTCTGAATAAACTATTGTTCATTTATAGGGTAGCTGCACATTGGACACCAAACACGGGGGATCAAATTGTTCTTCAGTATGATGATGTCATGAAGTTGGACTTTGGAACACACATTGAAGGTTCACGCAGATTAAACTTTTAAATGACACGAATTCCTTGGAAGTCTGAGTGTATAATTTCACAGCCTCAAAAATAGTTTATTGTCTTATCTTGATATAATAAAAAGGGAATGAAACCATCTCATTATAATTAATTCCTATGATAATAAAACATGGCACTTTTGGTTATCCATGTTTTTTCAATGGACTGCTTCATTCTTTACAGGATGCATAGTTGATTGTGCCTTTACAATGGCATTCAATCCAATGCTTGATCCACTCCTTGAGGCTTCAAGGGAGGATACAAACATTGGAATCAAGTTATGTTCAAAAGGCTGCTACAATTTTCTTTTGAGTTGTTTACAGTGGCTCTATGATCTTATTATGGACATTGAATCCAGTAAAAGTGTTTGATTATCATGAAAAAATTGTACCGATAATGTTGTTCATTTACACAGGTAATTGGATATATTCTATAGCTTTTTCATCAACACTTTGGATTAAAATTATAAATTTAAATTTTATTTTTTCTATAATATTAATATATGAATAAATCAATATTGTGTGCTTTTATTTGTTGAAATCCTAGGTCTGTGCCATTCATATTAGTTACTAGTTGTTGCTAACGGATGCCATTACTCGTGATGTTATTAATTGTTCGACAAGGTGCATCACTATGTGACTTAATTCCTCAAATAATGGATATATATGGATGAAAAATGATTTGTCAATGCGCTGGGGAGTACGTCCATGTTTAGAACAATTTGCAAATACATGGCTTCTGCCATCTTTCCTAATTTTCAATAAACATTGTAGGAAATTCAGATGATTTCAAGTGTAGTAGTTTTGAAGTATGTGTATGGAAATGAGATTGAGTATCAATTGTTAACTCCCCCCACAATAATTTAGACATCAGCTTAGTTTCCAAGGAATATGGCTACCCATGTAGCCATTAGAAAAAGATGAGAGGATTACAATATCTTTAATAATTGAAAAATTACAATGAGGAGAAAGAAACACCCTTCTTGTTTTGGTCTGGTTTCTTGTGTAAGTTACCCAAGCTAATTCTGAGTAGTGCAGATGACATTGAGATTCAGATATTGTTGTGGCTATCCTAGGAAAGCTTATTGAGCTACAAATACAAAACTGTCCAATTTTTTCTCATTTCTGCTTCAATTGCAGTTTTGAAAATTATGAGAGTGTTTATTTCCCATTGAGTGTTTTGAAAATTCTTGTACCTAATTGGAGAAAATAGATAGCGATCAATACCTTAGTTGTTTTCTTGGTTACAGATATCCACCTGGATCAGTATTACATCTTCAAAACATATTGACAAAGTCCCATCATCAGATCAATGGGAAATAAACACTCTCATAATTTTCAAAACTGCAATTGAAGCAGAAATGAGAAAAAATTGGATAGTTTTGTATTTGTGGCTCAATAAGCTTTCCCATGATATCCACAACAATATTTGAATCTCAATGTCACCTGCACTGCTCAGAATTAGCTTGGGTAACTTACATAAGAAACCAGACCAAAACAAGAAGGGTGTTTCTTTCTCCTCATTGTAATTTTTCAATTATTAAAGATATTGTAATCCTCTCATCTTTTTCTAATGGCTACTTGGGTAGCCATATTCTTTGGCAACTAAGCTGATGTCTAAATTATTGTGGGAAATTCAAATGATTTCAAGTGTAGTAGTTTTGAAGTATGTGTACGGAAATGAGATTGAGTATCAATTGTTAACTTCCCCCACAATAATTTAGACATCAGCTTAGTTGCCAAGGAATATGGCTACCCATGTATCCATTAGAAAAAGATGAGAGGATTACAATATCTTTAATAATTGAAAAATTACAATGAGGAGAAAGAAACACCCTTCTTGTTTTGGTCTGGTTTCTTGTGTAAGTTACCCAAGCTAATTCTGAGCAGTGCAGGTGACATTGAGATTCAAATATTGTTGTGGCTATCCTGGGAAAGCTTATTGAGCCACAAATACAAAACTATCCAATTTTTTCTCATTTCTGCTTCAATTGCAATTTTGAAAATTCTGAGAGTGTTTATTTCCCATTGATCTGATGATGGGACTTTGTCAATGTGTTTTGAAGCTGCAATACTGATCCAGGTGGATATCTGTAACCGAGAAAACAACTAAGGTATTGATCGCTATCTATTTTCTCCAATCAGGTACAAGCATATTGCTTTGTGACCAGGTACGTAAGACACATAGTATAGATATTTTGGGTGGCATGTGTTGTTTATACTAGTATTTTATCACCAGAGCATATTGCTTTGTGACCAGATACGTAAGACACAACATAAATATTTTGGGTACCATATGTTGTTTATACTAGTAGTCTATCACCTTACATTCGGAGGTGTTTTGGATTCTCTATGTTTCCTTGTGCTACTTCGAAATGTTTGCTTGTTGGCTGATAATGTTTTATATGAACTAATGTGGCAGGTTAGCCTGCTACCTGAATCTGGATAGACCAAGGATGATCTCACGCTCCCTACTGATGAAAATTTGCTGGCCCAGGTAATGAGATCAAGTGTCTACTGATGAGCAGATATGAATTCATCAAATATTTTCTTGATAAAATAACTGCCTATTCGTAAAAAAATTGGGAATATGATAATTCTGAAATGGTAATGTGTCAATTTGGGGAATTAGCCAAATATTACATTGTTCTCAACAACATTTGTTTTCATCATTTTTGGAGGGGATTTTTGTTCAGCTATATGCAGAGATGATAAAGAGAGAATAAACACTTCCGATGCGGTAACCATAGAGCCTATCACCTCAGCCATAAAGGAGTTTTCTAATGCTTCCCATAAAGCTGCTGAGGAAGCTGAGGTAAGACTCCAGCTAGATCTATCTCCAAAAATAGAGCAATGGCATAATGGTTGTAACAAAAGTAGCTTGAATCTAGCTCATTAATGTTACTAATTGTAACCCAATGACAAACAAACCTATTTAGAATATTTATAGAGATCCCCTGTTATAAATGGCATCATCCCACACAAATGTAGAACCCAATTTACATTATGCTCTGTTCAATAAAATGTGTTGAAACTCAAAGAGAAATTTGTGCAGGTTTTAAGAAAACACATAAAGGGAGATGCACACATAATTCTATGGAGAAGGGCCTTCAATGATCACCTATTGCTTACAGAGAGAGCATTTCTAGACGATGATGAGTCAACAACCATCTAACACACTATGGTGCAACACTTTCTTCAATTTGTGACCTGCTTTGTTGTGGTCATCTGTTGGACATTGATAAATTATCTTATCTATCTATCTTTACTAGAATTGTTGAAAAATCACTCTATCTTAAGGAATTATCATTCATAGGAAGATTATTTCACGAAGAATTTTTACTAGTTAGTTTCTTTTCCATTATTGTTAGAGGCAAATTATTTACTATCATTTCATATGCTTGCGTGGTTATTAATGTAGATCGGAATCTAGCTGAAAGTGAAGTATGAGAGGCACATCTAGCCAAATCCATGTATTACATAGGCATTGGTGAGAAGGTATATTATAATTGTGTGATACTTGTACATTTTCCAGGAATTTATAATTTCAAAATATGTTTTATGAATATTATTGTCCTAATGCAATACCTATCAACCTTACTCATTTTATCTCTATAGGAAAAGGATTTGGAGCAAATCAAATTTACTGAGGGGAAGATAGTTGTTGTAGGCTAGTAGATGGACTTATTTTTCCACACCCTTGAGCTTGGTTTCTCTTCCATGGGATTTGATTTAATTTCAAAAGGAATTGATAAAGCTAAGAAGTATGTCATCTTGAAGGTGTATGAAATCCTTTATTGTATGTCTACATGAAACTTCAAGAAAGTAGCTCAAATATTTATGGATTCTATTTCAACATTCAAAACCTCTTACCTTTTCCCTTATGATATGTTCATATTCTACAATATGCTGACAAGTATCATCTCACTTGATAGAGTCTCCCTAAGGAAAAAGGTATTGAATGTTTTTAGACATCTTCGTGGTGTTGCTATTTTTTAACGTATTGAAAAACTAATTTACTAATTTACCAAGGTACCATATTGTAGGTGGTGAAGGCACTCAATATTTTGACAGTTCCTTGAGCAACCTTTTGCTCCGAATCTTCCTAACTTGGATGAGGATGTTGTATATTTACTTGAAAAATGCTTGTATTTGAGCCAAGCAAGTGTATCATAGGTATTATATGGGTCAACTTCTATAATTGGTTAGTTTTTATTATTTTTGGGTTTTCGAGGATGGTTTTAAGTCTTGGAGAAGGGAAATACTTGGACATTGAATCTATGCTATATGCTTTTAGTTTTTATTGTCTTGTCAACTGATGCATTTTTATTATATTGTGTTTCCTATCAATTGAAAAGGCCTTGAGTCACCATTATTTGACAAGTATTCATGGCATCAATGAAGAACCTAGATGCCTTACTCCTTTCAACTTTGATTTTGAGTAGGGATCGTTTACTTAGAAACATATAAAACAACTTATATGGAGGAAATCCTTTAGCCTCAATGCAAACATGAAGCAATAGCCAAAGTAAGCAAACTTGATATTTATCTATTTGTAATCCTTATTTGTTGGTTATGTTAATATGTTTCTACAATGCAATCCATCTCTTGGTTTGTTGTTGTTGCAATAAAGTTTGCAGTTGTTGGCATTTGGTTGGATCGTATTCTTTAAACGATTGGTAAAGGTAAATAAATGGATGGATATGTTTACTTTCATGTCTAGATAGATTGGGGTAGTTGTGTATTCCAAATCTAGGCCAGTTA
This sequence comes from Larix kaempferi, assembly GCA_027924585.1. NCBI lineage: Eukaryota > Viridiplantae > Streptophyta > Pinopsida > Pinales > Pinaceae > Larix > Larix kaempferi. The sequence goes on along the minus strand of BSBM01000093.1, from coordinate 26,996,845 downwards.
TTGGCCTCTATGTGATTATTATTATTAGATATCAAAAAGTAATAAAAAAACTTAATAATATAAAGTAAATTTTTTTGTAAGAAGTTCTGTGGAAAGCATGCTCTCATATATATATGGGCTTATAAGTGTTGCAAAATATGGTGCCATTTTTGGCATGACTAACAGTGTCTGGTTGTTTTACACCTCGCTTTTGAATACATAATAATAACTGAAAATTTGCAGTATATAATCTTAGTATATAATCTGGAAGTTGGTTATTTGGCTTTAAAACCCACATTTTTTCAACATAGACATCAATTTATTATTGTTTAGTGTTGCTTTGTATATATTTATAATATTATTATTGTTTGTATTTCTACAAGACAATGACCAAGCTATGTGCAACTCTTGTTCTTTCTAGTTTCTACTCCCTTCTTTGAGCTTCCACGTGGATTTTTCTTAATTTTATCACCCTTCTTTAGCTTAATGACCAGGGTTTGAGGGTTTAGATGCATATGAATTGGTCAAAGGGTTTGAGACTTCATAGTACTCTATTGATGTTATTTTATGTGATTGCAATAACAACTCGTAGGTTGATCTTTTGGTTACCTGGGAGAATGGAAAAACATGGATTTTAGCCAAACCTAGTTTGATGTAATTGTATCATAATGGTATTGATTGAATAAATCCTATGTGAATAGGAAAGAAATCAAATAAAAATTATCGTAATTCAACAAGTACTGGATAATGGCTCTTTCTCTAGGATATTATAGTTTAATGAATATGTTGTTTTATTATTATATGTGGTATATGCATTATTGAAAAATTCGCCAAGTCTTCATAATGTTTTATAATTTAATAAAAGATTCGCCAAGACTTTACAAAGTTTCATAATTTAGTGAAAGATTCGCCAAGGTTTTACAAGATTTTATAATTCAATAAAATATTTGCCGAGAGTTTACAAGATTATACAATTTGGTGTGACATTCGCCAAAAAATATATATATATACGTATTATTTAATTGATAAAATAGCCTTCATATTTTCCTATGTATCATGGGGATTAGCCCAATTATTATACATAGAAATTTAGGGGGGGTTCTTAAAATTTTCCCTGATCTTGGCCCAATATACTCAAAGTATGCAGAGATACGGCGTTGCCGCAAATTATATACAACTAGCATAAAACAATAAAAATAAAGGGGCGACTATGTATATTGATGGGAGACCAAAAGCGTCCAGAAACGTTGTGGAAACGTTGTTGGATTTATAAATGGTACACAACTAGTGACAACAACTAAGCAACCGAATTGCAAATTTGAGGGACGCGAAGAACATCATATATTTGTATGTGCAACAAAAACAATACTTCTAGGTGAAGATTTGTTGATCGATTACAACTTAAATCGAATATATGTGGCTTCCACGGTCTAGGGTAACCGTGGAAGGTCACACGCTATGCCTCATCAAGTAAATGCTAAATATAGTAACTAAACATGAATACAATAACTAAATGTTTCGATTTTTTCTGTTAACATTTGATTTCCACTGTTGACATTTGCTTTTTTCATGCTTATTATGAATATTTCCATGTGATAACATGCTTATTACATTGTTATGCTTATCTCATTTTTGTTTATGTTAAAATTATTGACTCAACTTTTATTGATTTATTTATTTTGTCAAGGTGGTAGCAGTGGAAAGCCACATGCTACTTCCATGGTCCAGGGTGACCGTGGAAGGTCACAATCTATGCCTCGCCAGGTAAATGTTAAATATAGTAAATAAATATGACTATAATAACAAAATGCTTCGATTTTTTCTGTTAACATTCGATTTTCACTGTTACCATTCAATTTTTCGTGCTTATTGTGAATATTTCCATATGATAACATGCTTATTACACTGTGGCAGGGGTATGCTCATCTCCATGGACTAGAAAATGTATCTTCTCCTTCGGAGGTAAAAGTAAATATTATTGCAATACCTCATTTTTGTTTATGTTACAATTATTGACTCAACTAAATATAGTAACTAAATATTACTACAATAACTAGAAACTCCAAGCCCAGAAGATTTCCTTATGACAACATGCTTATTACGCTATGGCAGGGGTCTTCCCATGATCGTCATGCAACAGAACATGTTTCCTCTACTTCCGAGGTAAAAATAAATATTATTGCAATATCTATTTTTTTATTATGTTACAATTATTTTCATAACATTTATTTATTGATTTATTGTGTCAGGGTGGTGCCAGTGGAAAGGCACCTGCTGCTTCCATGGTCCAGGGTGATCGTGGAAGTTCACATTTTGTGCCCCGTCAAGTAAGTGTTAAATATAATAACTAAATGTTTTGATTTTTTTCTGTTAACATTCAATTTCCACTGTTGACATTTTCTTTTTCGTGCTTATTATGAATATTTCAATGTGCTAACATGCTTATTACATTGTTATGCTTATCTCATGTGTGTTTATGTTACAAATTACAATTATTGACTAAAATTTTATTGATTGATTTATTGTGTCAGGGTGGCAAGTGGAAAGCCACATGTTGCTTCCATGGTCAAGGGTGACCGTGGAAGGTCACAAGATATGCCTCATCAGGTAAATGTTAAATATAGTAAATAAATATGACTACAATAACTAAATATTTTGATTTTTTTTTGTTAACATTCGATTTTCACTGTTACCATTCACTTTTTTCATGCTTATTGTGAATATTTCCATATGATAACATGCTTATTACACTGTGGTAGGGGTCTTTGTTAGGAACCCATGTCTTTACTTTGTTAGTATGTTGTTGTTGGACGCATATGCTTTGTAAGTCGTCCCGTAGTATTTGTTGATCAATAGTTTGTGTTATTGTTGTTGGCGCATATGCTTTGTAAGTCGCCCGTAGTATTGTTGATCCATAGTTTGTAACGGCCCATGGTTTCGACCCATAGTATTGGCGCCCAGAATTAGTATATAAGTGTGTGTTGAGACCTATGAAGGCAACGTGAAGTTATTTGTATTGAGCTTGCTCATAGGAGGTTGCCCCCTCGAAGTGGCCTGTGATCAATATAAAAGTCATTCTGAGTTCTGTCATTTCTGCTATTTTGCATATTCGTATTAATTAATTGTTGCAGGTGCCTCACATCTGGTATCATAGCACTTTCTTGGGCTCGCTAGGTGAAATTTCTGCCAAATTTTTTTTTTTTCGCATCTGTTGCAGGTTCGGATTTGGGAATAATCCCTATCCGCTTAACTGTGGGAAGTACTTGGGCATAATCCCTAAAACTCATTGTGAGGAGTACCACAGGAACCCCGAAGTAGCTGGCCCATTGAGAGGACCTGCCAGCGAAAAGGGAAATGACCCCTACCTAATTGACTAGTTCCCACCCGTGAGGTAAACCAAGAGCTGTCGTTTGTGGCAAAGCGGTTATCAGTTTTACCTGAGTCATGGAGTCAGGGGTACTGCCCCAATATGCAAGCCGTCAGACATCATTGGTGGCCGAGTGAAACCCTTGAACTATTAGGAAGCTGCACATTCCTGGGGTCCATATCTAATTTCAGCTGAACTGTCATCGATCGTTGTTGCGCCATTTTACATCCAGTCATTCAGATCCATTTTGCAAGCCGTTCCAGATCCAGCCATTTTCAATCCATTCGGCGCCATTTCAAATCCCTTTCGAGCCGTAGCCACTCCAATCTGAAAAATAAAAAAATAAAAATAAATAAAAATAAAAAAACAACTCCTCCTGGTTATGGTTGTCACTCGTGCAGGAGAAAAAACCATGGAGGAAGCACTTGCAGCCATCCAAGCCAAACTCCAGGATCTGGATGAAAAATTTCTCAGCCTCCATCACTTGCAGCCATCCAAGCCAAACTCCAGGATCTGGATGAAAAATTTCTCGGCCTCCATCTTGAACATTCAGCTATGAATAACAAACGGCAGTCCGAGTCTTCATCAGACAATGGGTTCTCCTCTTCCAGCAATTTCCGTGGTCCGAAGCTTGATTTTCCTCGCTTCAATGGTACTGATCCAACTGGATGGATCTATCATGCAGAACAGTATTTCAGTCTGCATAATACTTTTGATGTCAACAAAGTTCCGCTGGAATCCTTTCACTTGGAACAGGAAGCTCTTCAATGGTACCGTTGGTACATCAAGGCTCATTCAGAGCCCAAATGGCCAGACTTTTGCCAGCTCCTTTTGCAACAATTTGGTCCTAGTGATTTTGATGACTTCACAGGAGCCCTCACTAAACTTCGCCAAATTGGCACGGTGAGAGAGTATCAAACTGAATTTGAGAATCTAGCCAACCACACCGAAGGATTGTCTGATGACTTTTACCGGAGTTGTTTTATCAGTGGTCTAAAGGATGCCATCCGCTCTGAGGTCAAAATGTTATGTCCCAACACAATCATGGAAGCCCTAGGGTTGGCTAAGTTGGCAGAAGACAAGATTGCAGCCCAACAACGCTCCAAGCCCACTTTTGTTCCCTTCCGAAATATGGGTTCTCAGCGACCACCTATACCGCAAGCTCCTCGACCGACTCCTGTCAAGCGTTTGTCTGAAACAGAGATGCAAGCACGCAGAGAAAAGGGGCTTTGCTATAATTGTGATGAGAAATTCACTCGGGGACATAAATGTGTTCAACAAAAGCTCTATCTCTTGGATGTGGAGTCTCCACCTGCCTCTGAAATTGGTGACGAAGATCCAGAAACACTGGATGCTCCGGTCGACATTCAGGAACCGCCTATTGACCCTCCGTCTCAGGATGACCAGCCAGAGATATCTCTCCATGCTTTAGCTAGAATCACCACCCCCCAAACAATGCGGGTCAAGGGTTACTTCAAGAAGCTTCCTCTTACAATACTCATTGATTCTGGTAGCACTCATAATTTCATTGACCCTCGGATCGCCAAACAAGCTGATTGTTTTATCCATCCTTGCTCCAACTTTGAAGTCATGGTTTCCAATGGGGGCACCTTACCTTGCAAAGGGAAGTGTCGAAATGTGCGTATCTCTATGGGAGATTATACCTTGCGCTCTGACATGTTTTCCTTGCCCTTAGGCGGATGTGATGTGGTTTTGGGCGCTCAATGGCTACGCACACTTGGCCCTATATTATGGGATTTTGCTGAAATTTGGATGCAGTTTTCCCTCAATGGACAAAAACACACATTGACAAGATTACAACCAAGTTCTCTCAGCATCATCAGTTCACATCGCATGGAAAAACTCCTCAAGAATAATTCACATGGTGTCATCGCTCAGATCCATTCCATCCAGATGCAACCATCAGCGGTCTCCACTACTCCTTTGGATCTACAACAAATTTTGGATCGATATACAGGTGTCTTTACTGAACCAGTGGGATTGCCACCTTCCAGGCTAGAAGACCATCATATTCAGATCCTTCTTGGCAGTGTTCCTCCCAACATCAGGCCCTATCGCTACCCATTTCACCAAAAAATGGAGATTAAAATTCTCGTTCGGGACTTATTGAAGCAAGGTATTATTCGCCCAAGCACTAGTTCCTTTTCTTCTCCAGTTATTCTTGTACACAAAAAAGATGGGTCATGGCGCCTCTGCATTGACTTCCGAGCACTTAATCACCTCACCATCAAGGATAAGTTTCCAATTCCTGTTGTTGATGAGCTTCTTGATGAGCTTCATGGGGCTCACTTTTTCTCCAAGTTGGATCTTTGTTCTGGGTATCATCAAATTCGGGTTCATGAGGATGATATTCCTAAAATAGCTTTCCACACACATGATGGCCATTATGATTTTTTGGTCATGCCCTTTGGCCTCACTAATGCTCCTTCCACATTCTAGGCCTTAATGAATAAAATATTTCGACCCTACTTGCAGAAATTCATTCTGGTATTCTTTGATGATATCCTCATCTACAGTAAAACATGGGATGAACATCTCCAGCATCTGGATCTTGTCATGCAACTTTTCTCTGACCATCATCTCCATGCCAAGCAGTCTAAATGTGTTTTTGACAGAAGGAAGTTGAGTATCTCGGGCACATTATCTCAGCACAAGGGGTTTGCATGGATCCTACCAAAATCGATGCCATGAACAATTGGTCGCATCCTCAGACACTCAAGAGCCTTCGTGGTTTTTTGGGGTTGAATGGCTACTACCGCAAGTTTGTCAAGGATTATGGGAAGATTGCAGCTCCATTAACTGCTCTATTGAAAAAGGATGCTTTTACATGGACACCTGCTGCTCAGTGTGCATTTGAAAAACTAAAACAAGCTATGTGTGCTACACCTGTGCTAGCTATGCCCGATTTTTCCAAGCCCTTCACTATTGAGAGTGATGCTTGCGGAAATGGACTTGGTGCTATTCTCCTTCAAGATGAACACCCCATTGCGTTCACCAGCAAATCCCTTTCAGGTAAGAATTTAGCTGCCTCTACCTATGAGAAGGAAATGATGGCTATTTTGCATGCAGTACAAAAGTGGCACCCATACCTATTAGGGAATCATTTCTGCATCAAGACTGATCACCAGAGTCTGAAATATTTCTTAGACCAACGTGTCTCCTCCCCGGCACAACAGAAATGGGTTAGCAAACTCATGGGTTATGACTATGAGATCACTTACAAGAAGGGTAAAGACAATATTGTGGCAGATGCTCTTTCTCGTACATTTGATGCCCAAGGTTCTCTTTCAGCTATTTCTATGCTTGTTCCAAATTGGTTGCAATCTGTTCAACAGGGTTATATCAATGACTCTTCCTTATCTCAAATCATCCAACGCTTGACCAACAACCCTTCTGCTGTACCACATTACTCTTGGGATGGTGCTTCTCTGTGATACAAGGGTCGTCTGGTGCTTCCCCAGAGCACAGATCTTCAACAGGCTATCTTCTATGAACTCCATGCTTCTCCATCGGCAGGGCACTCTGGGTTCCTCAAAACGTATGAACGAGCACGGCATAACTTCTTTTGGCAGGGAATGAAAAGGACAATTCAACAGATGGTGGCCGAATGTGATACCTGCCAGCGCAATAAGGGTGAAACAACACTCCTTCCAGGATTGCTTGAACCCTTTCCCATACCTACACGGATTTGGACAGATATTTCTATGGATTTCATTGAAGGGCTCCCTAAATATGGCAGGAAGACAGTGATTCTCATTGTGGTTGATCGCCTCTCCAAATATAGTCATTTTTGTGCTCTCAACCATCCCTATACAGCCTCCTCTGTCGCTCAAATTTTTCTGGACCAGATCTTTTGTCTTCATGGCATCCCTTCTTCCATTGTCTCGGATCGTGATGCGACTTTCACCAGTCATTTTTGGACAGAACTATTTTTCCACACTGGCACCAAACTGAAGATGAGTTCAGGGTATCACCCACAAACAGATGGTCAGACTGAAATTGTCAATAAATGCTTGGAAACTTATCTTCATTGCTTCACCTCGGAACAACAACATCAGTGGGAAAAGTGGCTCCCTCTCGCTGAATGGTGGTACAATACCTCTTACCACACTGCCTCTAAAATGACCCCATATGAAGCAGTCTATGGTCAGGCACCTCCAGCTCTTCTTCCATACACCCCCACCAGTTCACCAGTTCAAGAAGTTGACACGATCCTTCGAAACCGCGATCAGATTCTTCGCATTTTGCGGGACAATCTTCACATGGAAAGAAATCGCATGAAGCAACAAGCTGATCAACACTGTTCAGAGTGCACTTTTCAAGTCGGAGATATGGTTTTTCTTCATCTCCAGTCATACAAACAATCCTCCTTGAAACTCAAAGGGCATCATAAGCTCGCTCCAAAGTTCTATGGGCCATATCGGATTCTTCAGAAGATTGGGTCCGTTGCTTATAAATTGGAACTTCCTCCTTCTTCCCGCATTCATCCAGTCTTTCATGTCTCTTGTCTGAAGAAAGTTCTTGGCACCAACATCAGCAGACAAACGATTTTACCCGAACTGGATAATGAAGGATCCATCCTTTTGGAGCCAGAGGCCATCCTCAATCGGCGCACGCGTCAGCTTCGCTCTTGCTCTATCACAGAGGTCTTAATTCAGTGACACGGCATGCAACCAAAGGATGCTACATGGGAACCACTCCTTCAGATTCAACAAAAATTTCCACATCTAAAGCTTTGAGGACAAAGCTTTTTTTAAGAGGGAGGGGATGTTAGGAACCCATGTCTTTACTTTGTTAGTTTGTTGTTGTTGGACGCATATGCTTTGTAAGTTGTCCCGTAGTATTTGTTGATCAATAGTTTGTGTTATTGTTGTTGGCGCATATGCTTTGTAATTCGCCCGTAGTATTGTTGATCCATAGTTTGTAACGACCCATGGTTTCGACCCATAGTATTGGCGCCTAGAATTAGTATATAAGTGTGTGTTGAGACCTATGAAGGCACCGTGAAGTTATTTGTATTGAGCTTGCTCATAGGAGGTTTCCCCCTCGAAGTGGCCTATGATCAATATAAAAGTGATTCTGAGTTCTGTCATTTCTGCTATTTCGCATATTCGTATTAATTAATTGTTGCAGGTGCCTCATAGTCTGCTGATCGCCATGGAGCAGAACATGTATCTTCTCCTTCGGAGGTAAAAGTAAATATTATTGCAATATCTCATTTTTGTTTATGTTACAATTATTGACTCAACTAAATATGACTACAATAACTAAAAACTCCAACCCTAGAATATTTCCATGTGACAACATGCTTATTACACTGTGGTGGGGGTTTGCCCATGTTCGTCATGGAACAGAACGCATGTCCTCTACTTATGAGGTAAAAATAAATATTATTGCAATATCTCATTTTTTATTATGTTACAATTATTTTCAAAACATTTATTTATTGATTTATTGTGTCAGGGTGGCGCTAGTGGAAAGGCACCTGCTGCTTCCATGGTCCAAGGTGACCATGGAAGATCACACTCTATGCCCCGTCAAGTAAGTGTTAAATATAATAACTAATTTTTTTTTATTTTTTCTGTTAACATTCAATTTCGACTGTTGACATTTGCATTTTTCTGTGCTTATGATGAATTATTAATTGATTTATCGTGTCAAGGTGAGGACCGTGCAAAGGCACCTACTGCTTCCACGGTCCAAAGTGACCATGGACAGTCACCCACTCGAAGTATATTACTACGGGTTGACCGTGGGAAGTCACCGGCCACAACACCGCGTCATGTAAGTGTTAGTGGTTAATAGCAACTAAATTTCATTACAATAACAATATTTGAATGATGTTAAAATTATTTTGCTTAATTTTATTGTTTGATGATTTTAGTCCAGTGCACTCGATCTGGGTGATGAGGAACTTAAGGTTCATAAATTTACTATTCCACAGACCCAGTGAAAACTTTAAAGAATTCCCTGAAAAAGGAAAACATAGAAATGCTTGCCTTGGCTCACATAAGGCCCATGACATAGGAGAACAAGGAAAGGATTGAAGAGCTACAAGATCAAATACAAGCTTATGGGGTAAGTGGCATATTCACATATTTTTTTAAGCTATGACATGATTTCATATCTGATATTATGTTTTCTATTTTTCCAAGTGATCTGATAAAGTAAATTTTCTCATTTGTAGGAGTTTTTAAAACCTGTGACTAGAGAACTTGCCGAGACAGGTATAGGTAGCAGTGATTCTCCAATGCAACAAAAACGACGCAAAGCAATGTACAAATGATGATTTTTGACACTCCTGTGGTTGGCCTTGAATCCATTGATGATGGCACTTTTTTTGATCGGCATGACATGTCAAAGCATGATGAGACAGAGCCTAGGACTCCATGTGACTCTGGAGATGAACGCATTGTAGATGACCATGAAACTTTTCCTGGAGAAGCACAAGTTAAAAGCACCGAATCACTAGATCTCACCTTTTTGGTGGATGGCGCTTTTGTCCTGATCAAGATTCAAAATATTGTAGGTATTTATTAATTAATTTATTCATTTTAATCATGAAATTGAAATGGACATACGTTGAAATTATTATAAATTAAGGGATTACATGTTTTTGTAGGAAACAATGTTTTCTACAGGAATTTGAATGACAAAGCATTGGAGCTGTTTGGCCCCACCATTTGCACACGGTGGAATAGCCAAGATAGGATGAATTGATAGAACACATGGTAAACTTGTTCGACAATACATTCAACAAGAAAGTGGTTGCAAAGTTAGCATGTGAGAATTTAAAATATACCAAGTCCCAATATAGGGATAAATTGCAACTTGACCTCAAGCATGAGCGCCCTCCCATGGTTCTGGAGAAAGATTGGAAAGCACTCATAGAGGATGTAAAGGAGAACTTTCTAAAAAGACAAGAAAAACAACCACGGCCTGGTAAAGCAAGGTACAACACATATCATCTTTTTAGTGAAATAAGCTGAATTATTTTTTTCTTTTTTGTTTTAAGTAAGAATTATGATATCTAACGTTTTTCAAAATTTTCATATATAGGCTACCTGACACCTCCAAAGCAACCAAGGCTAGAATGGAAAATCACAGGAAGCATAGACTAGGCCAGGGTGGCTATAGAAAACTAAGAGCCTGAATCGTAAGAATTAAATGATTAAATGTGGGGAATATTTATTTAACAGTAGCGAACAAATATCTTTTTTTGATACTGGAAATTTTAAATGTGTTATGCATTGCAGGGAAATAAGTTCCAAGATGTTGCCACCGAGGAAGACCTAAAGCTTGGTTTCAAGTATGGCTTTCAAAGTGTGATTGAATATTGGAAAATCTTAGGGCAGACTCCAATCTCCCCAATGACGCAAATGCAGGTAAATAAAATGAATAAGGCCATCATTGTAGTATACTATTAAAGTCTATTCAATTTTGATTATATCACCCATAACTAAATATTTATGTTTGTTTTTAAGCAACAATGCAACCGCGACAGTGAATCTAGCGGTACTCAGCACGTACTAGTTGATGTTGGGGTGTGCATGTCCCATGATAGTGGGGAGCAGAGTAGCCATTATGGTATGCATGCTTTGGAAATAGAAATATCTACTCTGATTATAGATGTATATTTCTTGACATATACTTATAAATTTTCTTCTTTCAATGGAAGACCATGTAGCTCAGGAGGGTGAACTGCAAGAGGAACCAAGTAGACAAAAAATTAACACACCATCTATCTCAGCTACAGAGACAGGTAAAGAGAAATATTCTAATGTTAATCAAAATAATGAAATATTTATTTCAATAGTATTTCAACATATCGATATGCTCATTTCCGTTGTTGCAGTTCACACCCCTTCAGAACGACCTCCACGCTCTACTCAGCGACGTACAAGAAGTATGATACATGAGGGCATGGAAACACAAAGAATAGTAGATGGTGTAGTAAATACTGCGCCAAATAATGATTGTGATACCCTACTCATCATTTATTACAATGCAAAAAAAACAGAAATCAATGAAAAAGTAGATGTATAAATTCATGACTTGTATTTTGATGTTGTTGGTAGAATTCTTCCCTAGGGATAAGTCAGAATTCTCTTAAATTAAAGCAGATTTTTAACTGACTCTAAGATAAGACAAAACAAAACAAATGCTACCTTGAATTTCCTGAAATAATTTTCACAACAAGATTAAATGCATTCAGAAGAGATGAAAGACATAACTCACCTTTCAATTCAACGTTTGTCCCGTTTCTAGCTCTTGATCCCAAGCTCCAATGTAGAACCTGTTGAAGTCAAACAAGGAACAAGCATGCAAGCTTCCAAACACCTTGAAGCAAAGATTAATTTCAAATCTAAACTAGATACATTCCATGTCAAAAACTTATACAATACACATGAAATGGGAAAAACAAGACAAGTTATTTTTATTACAAACTTGAAGAATGCTTACAAAGGTTGCTTGATGTCCAAGTCAATCCTCCAGCTCCAAGTGCTTCCTCCTCTAGCTATCTCCACAAAGCTGCAAGATCATAAGTTTGGTATCTCCAAGAGTCCTCCCCTTTGCTCATGGAATGCCTCTCTCTTATAGTGTGTGGTAGGGTTAACCAACAAGAGAGAAGGGTGGATCTTGGGAGAGTTAAGTGGATCAGGCCTACTAATCACAGAAAGTGAGTTAGGATCGAATCAGGGACACCAATCCTCAAAAATCTCTCAAAAATAAAAATCCCACAATCCATGGCAAAAAGGCTAAAAAAAGTGTACCGCGCCTCTAGAACAGAGCATAACGTTGTAGTACCGCGTGGCAGAGAAATAGCATAGCGCGGTAGTACGGAATACCGCGCACCTAAAACTGAGCAAGGCGCGGTAGTGTGGGTAAATGAAGTCTTGGCTAGGTTGATTCTTGACAGGGTAGGTTTGCCTTCAAGGATCACTCATCATTTTTCTCTTCTGGGTGTTTTAAGCAGTACGGGAAGTGTCGTCAACTCTTTTTGTGGTGAAGATGCGACACTGTGGAATATGGAGGTATAACAGATGCCCCCTAAAGTGTGAGGTCAGAAGGGACTGATGGCCGAAAGACTTTACAAATACCATGCAGAGATAGCATCGAGGAGAGCGACAAGGAGCTGAAACAAAAACAAAATGTTAGATATACCATCGAGGCGGGCATCTCCATGCTTGGAAACAAATGACTCAAATCATGGTTTCCAACCAATACATTGCAGATCCATGAGTACTGAGATGATATAGACTGTGGACAAATCATGGCTACTATGAACAAGCGTAGATCCATGAGACAGTAATGACACAGCCATGACCAATACAAAAAGTGGATCTGTGTGACAATACAAAGGATATCTCCAATGCAACCTGGACGCAATCAAGATACAAAGGTGCGCCCAGGGTCTTCTACCCGATCGCAAATGATACGAATCTATCCATGTGATTACAAAGTGTTGAAGTTGAACATGGTAGAAACCATTTGATTACCAGTCAATGATGTGAACTGTTAACAAATGCGAGGGAAATCACCAATGATGACAATGATCCCCAAGGTATCTGAAGTACATCTCAACGAAATGAGAATAGATGAGTTGATGTCGAGCATTCGAGAGATTGTTCGATCAGAGGTCAGTGATGTAAACCTACTGTCGAACACGAGGAAACCTGCCATTGAGGCATGCAGGTATCAAGGTACTAATGGTTGATCCCTAAGTCCAATTCCCGGATAGTGATTTGGCATCGATGGGAATAGACTCATCGAAGGTGGGCCATAATGATTCCCACATCATCGACATGAAATCAGAGCGAAAGATAGTATAAGATGACAAAACAATGGAGTATGTACTGACACAGCAGAGGTCTGACACAATGAACGACTCTGAACAATGCAACCCTTTGAACATATAACGGCATGTAACAAGACTTGGAAGCAGGGATTATTGATAGCAGAGGATAGACACCAAATGAGTAGGCTCGTGGCCAGAGAGACGAGTCATGATGATGACCATTACTCAGTGATGATACCCAAAATAGACAAGAGACAGACGCATGCCATGTTCAAAGGTAACGACTGACAAGCTGCCAAAACAAACTTGACTTGTTCCCCATATTCCCCCGACATGATAGACGAGTACCTCTTTGTTGTTTTTCGAGCTCGAAGAGGATAACAGATGCTCGGTATAGCTCATCTCATAGATGAGTCCAATCTCACATGTTTTACGAACCTGAGAAAGGAGGGGTTCGTCCCAAAGTAGGTCCTTCGATGTTAAATTTTAACGAGTCCAAGGAAGGAAAACTCGGTAGTTTTTCACATTTAGAGAGCCTGAAAAACTTAAAGGAGGCTCCATAAAGTACTTTTGCGTAAATTTAGTCCCTCGATACCGAAAAGTGTAAAACAATTCTCGAGAGAACTCTCCCAGCCAAAATTGACCGAGGTATACCTTTCTCGTAAATAGTCTAGATGGGTTGAAAAAGGGGTAACTTATCACCGAATAGACGACCTTTCAAATACTTTTACAAGTGTGAAAGAGTCAAGATCACTTGGCAATCTTTTCAATTTTAGGGAGTCTGAAAAGAGCTTAACTATGGACTCCAATGGTCTTTTTCGTAATTTTTAATTATTCTGGTCCGAAAAGAGAATAAAATACAACCAAGATAATACTTTCCTCATCGTTTAACGAGCATGAGTAAAGCTGACCAAACTCGACACCATTTACTTGAGTTTGACAAGCACGACACGGGTGTAAAAGCACTTGGAATCTTTTAAAAGTTTTAAATCCAGAGCACGAAAAAGATAAAGTAGGCTCAAAATGAAGGTCAAACAATGAATAAACGCCAGTGTGAATATATTGTCTTTAAAGGAGATCCTGTTAATAAGTGCTCATGAAACCAGATATTAGTAATGTGAAATGAGTTTTATTTTAACTAGATAAAATAATGAGTAAAAAATGAGTGAAAAAGCTATATAAAGGATGGGTAAAAGTAGAAAGTTACCATTTCACTTGTGCATTTACCAAAAGAGGAGATTTTACCCATTTGAGGAGAAAAAACTTCAAGAGTTCATATCTGGAGATTCGGGGCACCATTTCAATAGCCGTCTGTGCCAGGTAAGAGCTTTTAAGCCTCTCTTTCATTTCATGTATGAATAACTTGTTTTCAGTAGGAAAAAGTAATTTTTTGGGCAAGCCCTATTGGGAAAAATTCGCCCTCCACAGTACTGCGCAGGGGCCATATCAGGAAGCACGGTACTGTGTAACAGTACCGTGCTGTGAGGTTAAAAAGAGGCGCGGTACTGTGCAGTACCGCGCAGTCAAGTTTCTCCCAGGCGCAATAGAGGTGAAATTTAAGATGGAAAAATTATTTTTTCTCAAATTTTTAGCTGAGATCAAGTTGTTAAATAATTATTGAATGTTTCCCATGACCTTTTGCAGGTGTTTGAAACTTGTTTGGAGCAAAATGGTCCATTGGAAAGAAAGAGAACATGAAGCGGATGATTTTCTAGCTGAAAATGACCAAGAGACTTTGACTGCACTGCGGGAATGCGGTTTGTTAAAATTCTTCAAGACCAAGGGTATTCGTAAGCAGGAAAAGCTTTTCACCCACATTATTCAAATGTGGGACCCCGACATTCAGGCTTTCCGAGTAGGAGAACACATCCTTGAAATTCAAATCGAGGACATTTACTTTCTCACAGGCCTCTCAAAAAGAGGAGCCCGGGTGAATCTTACTGGATACGCAGCCTCGGAGGTGAGCACAGATGCTTTGATTGCTCGTTACTGTCGTCAGGGTTCGGGGAAGAAAAGCGGTAAGGTGGTCATCAAAGACATTATAGAACTCCCTATAAAAACCGTTTTATTCACCATCACACGTGTAGCAGGGAGTACGGGTCCCCATCAGGCATCCCGTACGCAGATGAACCTTGCAGTGGATTGTATGGCGGGAACAGTATTCAACTGGTGTGAGGCAGTGTTGACCAACCTCAAAGAGCAAGTGAACAAATGCAGGCTTCGAGAGAATTCCCAATTTGGTTATGGGAGCATCTTAGTCACCTTCTTTTTGGCGAGGGTGCCATTGTTGCGCCCACAGATAGCTATGCCCCCCCGTCCACCTACCGAGCCATGGATGGCTCGATGGAGTGATTATGCAGGACGTCTTGGGGGACCTCAGCATTTGGCTTTTGGTGAGGGTTTCTTCTCATGGCTCGAGGAACAGATAGTGATGATTGATGACTACCCCTATGCAGGGGTGGACTTCCGCGAGGACATAGAGTTGGCACTGCCGGAAGATGAGGATTGGGACAACTCAGGTATGACCTTCATGTGTATATTTTTCTATTTTGAATATATAATTTTTACTTTTGTTTAGAATGTGTAAAAGACTTTAACGTATGTACGTGTGCATGTCACAGATCGTGGACCACAGAGACCGACAGGGTACTCGTTGTTACATCGAGGTGGTGTTGATCGCCAATCCGTCCCAGACGAAGCAGAAGACAAAGATGAAGCGGGAGGGGTCCAGGAAATAGAGAGGAATTTGCAGGGTTTAACCCATGGTATCCCTGCTATGAGGGTGGACGACATCCCCTTGCATCTCCAGCGACATACTGTAGCTGTGCCTAGGCATATTGGCTGACTCCTTCACATGGTGGTTCGAGCTATGTATACAATATGTAGGCTTTGAGAGCCAAATTTTTGTATGGGATTTGGTCCCAAATTTTGTCTTTAAAACACAAACTTTATGTATTTGGAAAAACACTTTTATATACAGTGATATGGACCTATTTTTATGATCTATTTTTTTACAATGACTTGTGTATTTTATTTTTTGTGATGTGTTTTTATGTATGGGAAAAATGCCAATCCAAAATGTAATTAGCTAATGAATCAGCTATACGATTGAATTCCCTTGGTACGTGTTGATATGAAATGAAATTAAAAGATCATTCCAAGAGGCGCACTCTCCGAAATAAACGAAGTAGGATAGGATCGCGAACTGTGTAAACACGATTCAGATGAGAAACCACGAGTTGGGAGTCTAAAAAGACTGATAGGGAGTCAATTCTGAGTGAAGCAACCTCCGTCAAGAGTCCGATGACTGCATGGTACTCTGCGATATTGTTGGTTGCAGGACCCAAACAATTGGCTCCTGAAGATATCAACTCGCTAGTGGTAGAATAGATTACCCATGCTACGGAAGTGAGATTCCGGGTATGCCGGCTTGCACCGTCGGCGAATCCAAAGTAGGCAGACATCTGCGCATAAAATCACGAGTCAAAGTAAGAATGGATACATGAGGTCCGTGTGCACATCAAAAAGATGAGTGAAAGCAAACTAAGTACATTATGTACAAAAATTGACCCACGTAGGGTAACCTTACGCGTAGAATCGTTTGAGGTATAGCCCATTGCGGGGTCGTGCCAGTGGCGTGCCATCAAAATCGACAAGTTCATAGGCTCCTTTCTCCAAGACACGTTTTACAACAAAGGGGTCGTACCACATAGATTCTAGTTTTCCTTTTCTGAGTTTATCATGCATTTGATCATATGTGAGTACAAGGTCACCTTCATTGAAAATACGAGGCTGAAAGGATTTGTCATACTGAGCTTTGACGCGTTTTTTATGAGCTTCGTTGGCTAAAGCAGCGTCGCGGCGGGTTTCATCTAGCTTGGCTAGGTATAGAAACCGTTCCTCTTCGGAAGTAGTGTGGGGAAGTAGCTCTATGGCTATCTTAAGTGATGGAATTTCACATTCAATCGGTAAAATGGCTTCTAGGCCATACACCAGTTGGAATGGTGTAAACCTAGTAGCACTTTTTACTGAGGTTCGGTATGCCCATAGTGCTGAAAATAGAGCTGAGTGCCAGTTGGATTTCTGAGTACTCACAATACGCTGAATCATTCATTTCAGGACTTTGTTAATGGCTTCAACTTGGCCATTGGCTTGTGGGTAGTATGGGGTTGAATTTTCATGGCGAAAACCCAATTTGGCACTTAGTTCCTCGATCATATGGTTCCTGAAGTGGGAGCCATGATCGGTCACAATGGATTGTGGGACACC
The DNA here is from genome assembly GCA_027924585.1 of Larix kaempferi. NCBI lineage: Eukaryota > Viridiplantae > Streptophyta > Pinopsida > Pinales > Pinaceae > Larix > Larix kaempferi. The sequence goes on along the minus strand of BSBM01000093.1, from coordinate 26,979,410 downwards.
AAATCTAGCTATAATGTGATTGAATATGAATGGTGCTGCTGTCTTGCCATCCTCAGCATAAGTAGGCATTGCTTCAGCCCATTTTGTGAAATAATCGACAGCTACTATGACATAGCTATGCCCCCCGGTTGAAGTGGGCTTACAGTGCATGAAATCTATGCCCCATTTGGAAAAAGGGCCGACGGCAATAACAGGATGGAGTGGAGCGGGGTGCGAGCGTGCTTTACTATGAAAGAATTGACATTGTGGACATTTCTTAACCGTTTCAATGCAGTCTTTGAAAATCAAGGACCAGAAATATCCTGCTCGCAGTATTTTCTAGGTCGTAGCCATCCCAGAAAGATGACCACCACATGCTCCAGCGTGGAAGTCATTAAGAATGCGTTCCGCCTCATCTAGGGTCAAACAGCATCGAAGAACGGTGTCAACACCACGTCGATAAAGAGTATCGTTGACTATGAGGTAGTATTTGGCGTGGTGTCGGATGCATCGACGTTCATCGTGAGTGAGGTCAGGGAGGAAGCGTTGGGTTTGGAGACATAATAAAATATCCCCGTACCATGGATCAGACGTGCTAATGAGGAACAACGATTCATCAGGAAGATAATCGATGGGCTTGGATTGCTCGGTAGCACGGGGCAAGTTACAAATCAACTCAGCAAAGACCAAAGACTTCTTGGACTTGGCTTTGACAAATTCCAAGTCAAACTCTTGAAGGATGATGATCCAACGAGAATATTTGCCCCCAAGCACTTGGCGCGTGAGGATATAATACATTGGATTGAAATCGGCTATAACAGTGGTCCGGCGGAGTAGAATGTAATGACGGAATCTCTGGACAGCGAAAACTGTTGCCAGAGCCAGTTTTTCAACATGGGAATAGCGAGTTTCGGAGTCTAGAAAACTCTTACTAAGATAGTATAACACATGTTCTATGCCATTGTGGTCTTCCTGGACTAGCACCATACCAATGGTGGAAGTCGAAGCTGCGAGATAAAGAATGTAATCCCGTGTGTAATCGGGGGGTTGGATCACAGGATCTTTTGTTAAGGCTGCCTTTAGATTATCAAAGGAGCGTTGGGCTTCGTCATCCCAGATAAAGGGAATGTTCTTCTTGAGAAGCCTCATATAGCCTTTTGTTAGCTCGGAAATATTACAGATGAAACGGCGTAGAAAGTTTGCATGCCCTTGCAAACTTTGAAGTTCTAGAATGTTTGTGGGGGAAGGCAGGCCTAAGATAGCTTCTACCTTCGCAGGATCTAAGCATATCCCACTTTTGGAGATTATGAATCCCAAAAAAAATTCGGCTTCTACGCAAAATACGCACTTATGCGGATTCAAACGTATATTGTAGCGATGGCACCTTTCGAAAATGGCACTTAAGTGATCAGGATGGTCATCCCGGGTCTAAGAGTGAGCGGGGAGATCATCAAGATATGGTTCTACAATATGTTTGATTTCGTGAAATGCGTATGACATCGCCCATTGGAAAGTTGCCCTAGCATTTTTAAGGCCAAAAGGTAACTTTCGATATGCGAAAATCCCCCAAGGGCAGATAAAGGTTGTTTTGTGCTGGTCGGCTGGGAGGATATCGATCTGATTATAGCTAGAAAATCCATCCATAAATGAAAAGATGACACTCCCGGAACATTTATCGATGATCTGGTCGATGAACGGAGTTGGGTAGTTGTCCTTTGGACAAGCTTTGTTCAAGTCGCGGTAATCGACACAGACTCTGATCGTTCCCTGTTTCTTGGCTACGGGAACGATGTTAGATACCCATTCTGTCAATGGGATAGGATAGATAAAACCAGCACGCAAAAGTTTTTCAACTTCTGCTTTAATAGCGGCTGCCTTACGAGGATGGGCGGGCCGAAGTTTCTGCCGAACAGGTCGGGTGCCAGGGAAGGTTGGAATTTCATGGGCCACAATCGAGGGATCTATTCCTGGCATTTCTTCATAACTCCAAGCAAAAACATCGCGGAAGGTTTTGAAGTAGGAACTATAGAACTCCATTTCGAGGGGAGTACAATTTTTTCCAATATGTATGTTTTCCACGATACCAGGCTTCACTGAAATATCTATGGGAGTGGTTGCCATAAGGTTAGCCAAGTTTCCTTTGGAAAATACTTTGTCGAGGGAAGTGGGGAACTTGGTTTGAACCATCCCAAGTGAAGTACTGGGTTTTGTATCGGGCTCAAGCGTCTGAATGGTGGGGAATGAAGATCGATGATGGAAATCTCCCCATGGTGGCTCATCACCACACATAACCTCCATAATTGATTCGTCAGTGGGAAAAATCAAATTGAGAGGATCGACAAGTGGTGGGTATGAATGAGTCTCAGACAAGAGCTGTGCCATGGTGTGATGGGTAGAACAGTTGACCCAATCGGTGGTTGATTGGATCGCTTCATACGCTGCGAGGTTTCTATTCAAAGGCATAGAGTTTCCGTAGTCTTCAATCTGAGCGGGACTCGGAATCATCCATGAATCATTGGAAGGGGTGACATTTGATCAAATCATGTTGACTGGTTGAACATGGGTCCCCAGCTCTGGAAAAACTCCAATAAGGGAAGAATCCTTCATGAGACCAACACCAATGTCTTGGAACCGGTACCGAGGTTGATCCAATAACGGGACGGTGTTGGCGGAGTTCGGATGAGAGTCTGGGATACAGTAATCAAGTTTATCAATGGTGACAATTTTCCCTTCATGAGGAAATTGCACAATCCAGAAGACTGTAGATGCTATGGCGGTCATGGCGTGAAACCAATTCCGACCAAGTAGAAGATTGTAATCTAATGGTGCATCTACGACTTCAATATGTACGGATACTGTTTTTCCCCCCAGTTCAACACCAATTGAGGGAATGAGTCCATAAGGTTGAAAACCGTGTCCATCAAATGCTCTGAGAGTAGTGGGAGAAGTCATGACTTCAGGTGAGCCTAAGGCTCTCTAGCAATTCAAAGACATGATCGACGTGGAGGCACCTTCATCTAACACAGTGCGATGGATGCTATTTCCACGGATTTTTGTATGAACCTGGAAGGCTAACTGGTGAGAAATCCGAGGTTTGGCATTTTCCAAGTTAAACATAATAGATTTTGAAGTATCTGGGTCCATTGCCCCCAGTGCTGAAAGTAAGGTTCTATGCTGCGTGGGGCAGTGTTGAAGAACCTCGAGAGTCGACATGGCACAAGGTGCTTGAGATAAATCCTCAACAATGTTGTAATTTTGAGCAGCTCGCGCATTGGGATTAAATGTCGCCTTTCGTATGGTGCCCTTGGGTGGGCGTAGCACTGTGTCCGTAAGCGGTCTCTCGATATGGAGATGGTTGGTAGGGGGAGGGATAGGAGTCAGATCTTCAACAGGAGATTTACCTTTGGCTATCTCGGATTGTTTGTTTGAACTTGGAGGGTTTTCGTATGTCTTTGAACAAGTGGTTATATGAATCTCCTCATTACTCGTCATCAGGATTTCACAATTTGTGGACGTCTCTCCGCGAGTTGGGTTGGTCGAGTTGCCCCCCTGTGGGGTTTCTTGGGCAACCATCTGCTGTTGCTGTTGGGGAAAAGGGTCAGTTAACACTACCGGGCGAGAGGATCCTTTAACGAACTTGTTGACCTCGTCCTTGTAGGGACAGTCGCGCGTGTAGTGATCATCTTGAAAAATTAGGTAGGGAAACTTAGCCTTTCGACGTGGTTTCTGGTCGTTGTGGGTGGGTTGTGGCTTGGGGTTCTCCTGCTGGTTCTTCTTAGATTTACCATGATTGTTTTTCTTCTTTCCTCCGGATGGTTGTGACGTAGATTGAACTGCATTCACTTTGGAGGAAATAGCAGGAGAAGTAGTAGCTTTTGAAGCAGCCTGAGGTAGAGTGGGGGAAGCAGAAGCTTGTTGTCCCGTCGAGTTGGTAGTAGGCTGGGCCTTGACTGAAACTACAATACCGTCAATGGGGGGTTCAGTGGTAAGTTTCATTGGATCAGTGGTGACGCAGGCGGCATGGGGAAGAAGTTCGTGTAAAGTGTCTGATTGGGTGCATACCAAATCCATGTACTGAGCTGCCGAGATGGCTTGTTCTTCTATAATCGGCCCGCGCATAGCGATATCTCTGGCTATGGGAGGCAAAAAGGATTTCGTGAACCAATCAACGAGTAGTTGATCCAGAATGGGTGCCTTGATTAGCCTATGGAGTCGACGCCACTCATGGATGTGATCTGAAATGTGTGTAGAAGTGGTTTGACGCAGTGAGGTTAACAGTTCTGTTCCAGTCTCATACCGGATGGGAAGCTGGAAATGGGTCAGAAACTACATAGCCAAGGTGTTGAAATCGTGGAAAGAGTGTTGTGGTAGCTCGATGTACCATTTTGCTGCCGTGTCGGTAAGCGTACGTTGGAAGAGCCGTAGTCGAATGGAATCACCCATCAAGGAGTTGGATGAACACCAAAGATGGAAGGTCATTACGTGGTTCTTGGGGTCTTCTCTGGGCTTAGCATCGAACTTGGGAATGTCCGATAGAAGTTTGGCTGGAATGGGTGGCCATTGAGGTTCATGCCATATGGGATCGTTAATGAGCCTTGACAAATCAGGTAATTCTAGTGTGGCCAAAAAGGGAAGTTGACGATTAGTCTGCGGGTATGAGTAATAACCGTGTGGTGCATAGAAACCTGGGGGGCCTTGCATAACATACTGTTGCGTGTTATACCCATATGTGTTTCCTGGGGGCTACTGCTGGAAGTTCTGTGGGTAGTAAGCCATCTGGTTAACCGGTTGAGTTTTGGTAACCGGTTGGTGGATGTTCTGCTGAGTGGGGATGGTAGGTATGGTACCCTGGGGTTGCTGAAACCCAGAAATGGTTGCTACTCCTGGTTGGGGAAAGGTTCCTTGGAGTTGTTGTGTTCCAGGAATGTTACCACTATATTGATTAAGTGGAGGGTTTCCCATAGCAGGGTTGGGGGGTGGCTGTGACAATGGTGTCCATGGAATGTTCGTTCCTGCTTGAGGAACGTGTGGAAATTGAAGGGATGGGTTCCATGGAGTTGTAGCAGCTGAAGGATAAGGGAAGCCGAAGTTCAAGTTGGGGGGAATCTGAGATTGCCCCCCAGCTACGTTCCAGTTTCCAAATAGTGAGTACCCCCCACTCTTTGGGATTTGAGGTTCCCAAGAAGGAAGTGTACCTGACGGGGGATGTTGAGGATGAGGTCCAGTTGGAAAACCGGTATAAGGTTGTCCGCTGCCAGGTGTGTTGTACATACCATACTGAGTAGATGCTGCTAGTTGGGAGGGTTGTTGGATGGAGCCAATGGGTTGTCCTCCAGCAAATGGGTTGGATGGCCCTATAGGAGGAGGTTGTTGACTAGGAATGGGGTTCCCAACAAGGATTTGTCCTCCAACTGGTTGGGTTGATGGCCCACCAAGGGGAGTTTGGTTGTTGGAGTTGGGGGCCACAGCAGTCAGTTGTCCACCTCCTGAGATAGTGTAGATAGTGGCAGAAGGTGAACCTCCGGTCAAAACGAAAGATCCAGCAGTATGACTTGGTGTTCTTCTACCGCTAGCCAAATATGATAATGTCGATTGGCCAATGGCACCAAAAGTGCCGATTTGTGGAGGGATTCTTCCATATCTGACCAGCGAGGACGGAGAAAAAAATAGGTTATCCCTCATAGAATGTGCGCCAAACATGGTTGATGGCAACAAATGTGGGGAGTTTAACCGAGGGGTATTGGGGGTATCGTCCATAGCGTGTTCAATGATAGGAGGACCATCGAAGACTAGGTCTGAGTTCATGTCCTGGAAAGGGTTTTCGGGGTCCGAGGGGAACCTAGGTATAGTAACGTCTGAAGGTCTGGAGTCGTCTGCATAGGGGTGGTGAAACTCTGTGCTAGACGGGATGTTGGGATCCTGATAGTCAAGAGGATGAGTAACAGGGGGATATCTAGAGGCTGTCGAGAGCATTTGATCTGTGTCGCGTTTAAACTGTGCCGATGCTAACGGGGAATTTGCTAGACTAACCATACTAGACTGAATGGAGGCCATGATCTCATGTCCCGGAGGGAGGTTGGGGAGGGATATGGTATGAGGTACGTTGCTGGAAGAACTGGTTTCCTGCTGATGAATGTTGGATGGCATGGTGATAACAGGTGGTAGCTCCGCTTGGGAAGTGGTAAAGCCATAATCAGGTTCAAAAGGTGTGTCAGGAAGTCGAGTATCTTCAATAATTTTGACATACCCACCTGGGACTGAAATCAAGCCAGGAATATCCTGGTCGAACCCTTCGGTGGTGCCAACAGATCCGTCTGTGTCATCGTGAAAATTTTCTAGTGGAAGGGAGGTGTTGACATCAGGTAGGAGGATGACCTCTGGTCTAGTATTTTGGGTTGTACTAGATTCAGCCGTTGTAATGTTGTCCACTGTGGCAGATATATCTGGAATAACAGTGGGTGAAGTGACAGTGGGAATCTCAAATATGCTAGTGGTTGCAGAAGCTGCAATAGATTCTGAGACTGTGCTGTGAGTAATGGTTACAGGTGGAACTGAAGATGTAGTATGTATCGGCGGTGGTACGTTCCCTCAACCAGCACCGCGGCCAGGAGGAGCGGGAATGCGTGATGCAGGTGGACCGGAGGTCCATGGCGGTGGTGGTGGTGGAGGGATTTTTCCCTGTACTCGTCGTGATCTCCGTGGTGGTTCTGACATGATGGCAGGAAAATGAAATCTGGGGGCAGTTTCATAACAAAGAACTCAAAAACTCTAATGTAGCCGAGTGTGCAGAAGAGGAGATAGAAAAAGCAAGGCTCGCAGGCCAAAAAAATCAAGCTCTAAAATCTATACTGAGACCGGTGTCCCAGTAAGCGAGCTGATAAAAAGAATGGCCAGAATGCCAACAAGCAGTCACTAAAAAGAAAAATGACCCTCTATAAAGATGAGATAACAAGCAAACTCCTAACTAAGAGCTGGAGACCTCAACAAGCTGTATCCTTCACAAGGTGATGAAATCCAAGATGAACAATACAACGTGAGAGACCAATATGAGAAGGATATCCCTCTACCGAAAGGGATCCTGGGTAAAAGAGCCCTAGTAGAAAAGTCACTAAGCTACCTCGTTCATGACACATTGGAAAAGGTTTTGGGCACTTCTGCCTTACAAAGAAGACAATGATTGATGTTGCCTTAGGGATAAGTGGAGTGCGGCATTCCACAGAGTCCGTCCGGTTCTCAATCTCGCGGCCGTTTAACCCCTGAAAGTTAAAAACAGTCAAGAGGCCCCTCCACAAATTGGCTGTGACCGTGTCAATAAATACTAGAGGATTTTAGTTCCCTAGAGGACAACAACTATGTCTCAGATGAAAATGACAAGGGGGAATTATTTTGATGCCTATCCCCGGTGTCCTACCTAACTACCAAATTCTTTTGATTTCCTCAAGTGAGGTTAATGTTGGTTTAGTTAGGGAGATTAATTTTAGTGGTTGTATTACTCAATCGGGTAAATGGACGTGAAACTTGGTGGTGTTGTGACGACCCAAACCATGCAAGTGAGAATGAATCGAAAAAAGCCTTGTATTCGATGAAAACTAGCTATGGAAGAGAGAGAATTCTTCGATCATAAATGCATAAAACTTTCACAAGCAATTAAAACCCAAAACAAAACAAAAAAATGTTTTCTTTTTGTAAATAGATCCAAACTGAAATAAACACTTCTTTCCAATTCACTGATCTTACAACTAAGATGCTTCAAAAAATGAGAATTTATGTGGCAAATTTCAATGGTTCACTTCCTAATGCACAATGATGCTGCTAGACCATTTTAATCAAAATAACACAAATGTTTTCTAATGATAACTTTCAATATGGATTTTAATGATAATGATGGAAACAATGTGACTATGAAAGCTACACAATTCAGTAATAGAGAACAGTAGTAATGGTCTGGTTGTGATCAAGCCAATGCAATCAAACTGAAGGGGTGACCCAATGTGCAAATAATGCCACTAACTCACACAATAATCAAGCTCACAAAAGAAATAAACACACCACACAGACTGTGTAATGAACAAGATGGTAACAGGAAACAGAGAACACTAGCTAAGGCAGAGAAAGATGAAAAATGACTCAGGAAACCAAGCAGGGGAGGAAAAAATTGACAGTATGCAGACACTACCGCATGGAAGAAGAAGACTGTAGCGCGGTACTGTTATACTACCACTCTGGTACTAATGCAGGATACGCGGGTACTATCGCGCTGTGGTCAATGCAGAGGGCGCAGTACTGTGGCAAAGTATGGAAAAGTGCAACTTTTGAAAAGAAAGATGAAAATTTCAGGGTTGTTGCAGACCCAAAGGACTCACTGATCACACAGGGAGGAAAAATACAGAGAGGAGGGGTGAATGAAGGTCAAAGATACCAATATTCAATACTGGTTTTAAGAGAAAGAAGAAATCACAATCAAAAAATGGATGACAGTGAACTCAATCAATCAAATGGAGTTCAAACCAGCGGAGTGTGCATGTCAAGTAGATGTTGGGGTGTGCATGTCCCATGATAGTGGGGAGCAGAGTAGCCATTATGGTATGCATGCTTTGGAAATAGAAATATCTACTCTGATTATAGATATATATTTCCTGACATATACTTATAAATTTTCTTCTTTCAATGGAAGACCATGTAGCTCAGGAGGGTGAACTGCAAGAGGAACCAAGTAGACAAAAAATTAACACACTAGCTATCTCAGCTACAGAGACAGGTAAAGAGAAATATTCTAATGTTAATCAAAATAATGAAATATTTATTTCAATAGTATTTCAACATATCGATATGCTCATTTCCATTGTTGCAGTTCACACCCCTTCAGAACAACCTCCACGCTCTACTCAGCGACGTACAAGAAGTATGATACATGAGGGCATGGAAACACAAAGAATAGTAGATGGTGTAGTAAATACTACGCCAAATAATGATTGTGATACCCTACTCATCATTTATTACAATGCAAAAAAAATAGAAATCAATGAAAAAGTAGATGTATAAATTCATGACTTGTATTTTGATGTATATTGATGTTGTTAGTTTGAAACAATGTTTATATGAATTACCTAATTATGCTTCAATTTTTATATGTTTTGATGACTAGCCTAGTTATGCATGAATGTTTATATGTTTTCTATGTAAACAAAATCATTTATTGGGTATGGGGAATTGAGAGCGATGTGAGAGGGGGGGAAGGAATATGAGCTTCCACCTTCACGTGGTTGGCCCCGTTTAGTAGAGAATATTAAACTATTCTTCAAACAGAGAGGAGCTCAATAAGGTATAAATAGTCTTTTATTCCTATGTATTAAAGATTGTTGTAAATTTTTAAATGCATGTCTATTTCTTAAAATATTGTTAATAAATTTAACATTTCACGGTTCATTGATTTCTACGGGACTTTGTAGTAGGATTAAAATTCTTGTTTATTTGATTATATATTATTTACTCATATAAAAAATTTGTCTTTGATTATTTATGCGGGTCTTGGTGATGGAAATGCATATCGTGGACAACTCTTATCAAGTCGTATGGGCGAATGGATCTGGCGAAAGGACAATGATAAGGTAAGGGTTTTGACAAGTTTTTTAAAGTGGGTTTTGACATGGTTTTTTCCTTCTGCTTTCTACAAGTTCTCCAGTTATTTTAGTGTTTAGAAGATCCATCTTGAAATGCATCAAATATGCCATTATTTTATGTTTGGGGATCATAATCAACATTTTGAATTTTGGTTTCTAGTTTTTAATTGATGCTTACTATTGAAGGATAATAGGCATCCATTGTGTTGAAATACCACTCTTAGGTCACGACCATAGTTATCACACACTAAGACAAAAGTCTTAGTGAACTCTGACATAGTGAAAATATCCATATTATACAAAAGTGAATGAGATCCCCACTAAAAAATTATACATATAATCCTAAAGAAGATCAAATGAAGAATTATGTCCACTCATGGAATTCTGTTACAATGATTCAAAACATGCGTAAGTGGGATCGATAAGAAGTTAACAATCATATCCACCTAACAAATTCTTGGAATTTGTTTAAAACTCAACAATTTGTCCCCATGACCTTGTTCAAATAGGACACATGAAACACTTGGATACTCTTGGAGTGATTTGGAATATCCATTCAATACGAAACTTGTCCAATTCATTATCTTATAGGGTTTTGGCACTAGCTTCTGGGATCCCATGTCTTTGAGAGAGGTCTTCATATAGGATTGTAGAGAAAGGAACCGATGGACCCCTTCTTCAAAGGAATTCCAGGCGCTCAAGAATGTATTATATGCCACCACATTTTATTGCAACTATTGTTTCTTCATTTTTTCAAAATAGAGGAAGGCCATTTCAGATTTATATTCTTAATTCATGTCTTGATAAAAAAATGTGTATGTGATGCCATTAGGCTTAGTACTGGCTTCGCACATCTTTTTGAAACTTTGCAAATACACTTGTACATAACCCACATTTGCATATGCATTAGAGAGGATGTACGTACTAATACGAATTGGCTATATGCCATGCATTTCTATTTCTTCCATCAAAATTCTTGCATGACAAGGAGCAAAATTGCATGCTCTCATGATAATGTTGTAAGTGACAAGTTTAGGTTTGAATTGAGACATCTTGCATGGCTAGGTATGAACGACAATAAATGACAATAAATTGATACATTTACATATATTATGCTTGTATTTCTTACTATTTGATTTTGTCACATCCAAAGAGGTCTCCATTTCAATTTTAGATATACATTATGTAATCCTAATTTCTAAGCTTTCCTCATAGAGATATTTTTATTTTGAAGTGTTAAAGGAAAAAAAAATATTGACCATAATGAAAAAACTCAACAAAACCTTGGAGAATAGTATTTCAATCTTGCTTAGAAGCACCTATCTAGCCCCTTTTATTTTCCATTTAAAAATAAAATAAAGTTATGCATGTCAACACTTGATTTAACACAACATTTGGATTTTGAGGGCACTTCCAACTCCAAACCCTTAGCTACAATATACAATGTTTTTGAAAATCATTTCTCTGTTGACTTTACAATTAGATCAATCAAAGGAGATATACTAGATCAATCTCTTTTTTCATTCTCTTCTTTTGCACTTGAAAATTCTAAAAACCATGATAAACTCACCATCAATTTAATTTAATCATATTTGTTCTCAGAAAAGATGATAAGCTCTTGTCCAATGCCAAAATTCAATAATGTAATGTCACCTGTCTTGGACATTTAGGTTATACTAATAAGACATCAATTTCCACACCCAATCTGCAATTTGGAATGGGTCTCTCAACTAGAAAACCATTTCCTATGGTTGCAAGTTCACAAGTGTCCATATGAGATACCACACATACTGCTTTTCATCAATGCTTGAAGGATTGTTGTTATCACTTTCTAGACCCTCATCACAAGTTTTGGTATCTTCTGAAGGTCAATATTAGACTTATTCTTTGCAGCAGTCATTGGGATTTTCCATGCTTATTTTATCCTTAACTGAATCAAAGGAGGCCAATCTGAATGAAATATTCACAATTTGTTCATGGGGTGTTCTCTTATTTGCAAGAATTATTGAATGGTCCATAGACAATTGTTTGGGATAATATCCACCTAGTGCAAATGAGGGTTGTCAAGATAGTCTAATGAATTCATTACCAAATCTAAAGGATAAAGTTACAACAGAAATTAGAATTTCTTAGTTCTATGGATGCTAGTATATTACACAAACAGGCGTACTATTGGTTCCATTCAGAAAAAATAAATAAATAAATAAATAAAAATAAAATAAAATAAATAAATAAAAATAATATAAAAAATAAAATAAAATAAAATAAAAAATAAAAAATGGTTAGAGAAAAAAAATGGCAAAATTGGACCAACATTAGGTTATAGAATAAGTCCAATATGCTCCATGAGGGTTTCCTCATGAAACCTAATGCATTACAAAGAGAGCACTCCCAATAAGACATACAAATGAAGGTGTGATGTGGTGTGTTGCGTGGGAAAACCCTCTCCTTCATCTATTTATATGAGTGTGTTATCCCCCCATTTGCATAGGGTATGCACTAAGGTTTTCAGAGATCAATATGAGGATTTTGAGCTGATCTGGGACTGTTTTGTAGATTTCTGAGTGATCTATGACATATTTCATACCTTAAAGAGCTATTATGAGTAGTCTCATAGGTGTAAAAAACCCTACAATAAAGTCTGTAATATTTTTGAAGGAAGTCTAAGTATCAAAAAATGAAATCTGGGTAGTTTTGAAGTGACTTTGGGCATGGAAAATGGCAGCAAGCAGCATCTTTCACAAATATGGGAACATAAACAATGATGAAGTGGGTTATTTATCAGGTCTGGGAACAACTAGGGATTTTCCAAACATTTCTCAACCCCAAATTAGCCTTGAAATGGAATTCTTGATAGCCACGAACCATCAAGTAGCAACCTTTTCTCAATTTCGGGTGCATAACAAGCAATTATGGCTTGAATTTGACAGTTGAAAATGGAATTTTTAACCCTATAAGACAATAGTCCTATGATTATGGGCATAGTGACAACCCTAATCCATGAAAGTCATGCATCATTTTTCAGGTTATGAGCATAAATAACCTTCAAACATCAAACTTCTTTGGATGTAGAAAATGTTCATGGTTTTTATTTTATTTTTTTAAAACTTCCAGGTATCGTCGATGTATCGAGGAAATTTCATCGAAGGTATAGAAAAATCGTGGAAAGGAACCTTCCTTTTTCTGGTATGTTCGACGAACGTTCGTCGATAGTTGCATCGGAACATCGTCGCAGGTATAGAAAAACCGTTGCAACCTCTTTCTTTTTTTGGTTTGTTCGACGAACAACCGTCGATATAGAGACGGTTTTTCATGGAAGCAAATTTCTGTGAAACACTTTTTCGACATAGTTTTGTCATTATAGGGATGCATTTTCATCGATTGAAATATGGTTTGCAGAAAATGAATAAAAAAATCATTTTAAATACCACCTTATAGAAGACACGTGGCGACCAGTTTCGACGAACAACCATCGACAGAGCGACAGTTGTTCGTGGAAGCAAATTTCTGTGCAACACTTTTTCAACATTTTTTCGTCGTTATAGGGATGCATTTGCATCGATAGAGCGATAGTATGTAGAAAATGAATTAAAAAAATCATTTTCAAGACCACCTTATAGAAGACACATGGCGACTAGTTTCAATGAACAACCATCGACAGAGCGACGGTTGTTCATGGAAGCAAATTTCTTTGCAACACTTTTTAGACATATGTTCATTGATAGAGCAATGGTTTGTAGAAAATGAATAAAAAAAATCATTCTCAAGACCACCTTATAGAAGACATGTGGCGACTAGTTTCGACGAACAACCATCGAAAAAGCAACGGTTGTTCGTGGAAGCAAATTTCTTTGCAACACTTTTTAGACATATGTTTGTCGATAGAGCAATGGTTTGTAGAAAATGAATAAAAAAAATCATTCTCAAGACCACCTTATAGAAGACACATGGCGACCAGTTTTGGTCTCTATTGCGACGGCTTTCCAAGTTCATCATTATATCCATGAAACTGGTTCCACACAAAATCGCGCCCATGATCGTCACAATTGAGACGAAAAAACATGGCAATATCAATGCAAAACCATGGAAAATTTACTCAAATGTGCTAGTGCCAGTATGATACCCATGTCCATCCCCGCACCTTCAAAGAGGGAGACCTCGTGCTTTTTTACGACCAAACCCATGATAAGCACGACAAAGGAAAGTTCGAATCCATGTGGCAAGTTCCATATGTCATCAAAACTTGCCTCAGAAAGGGGGCATACCTCCACGCTGACTCCAAAGGATTCCTCTTGACCAACCCTCACAACGGGTTTTAACTCAGGTGATTCTACCTCTAACCCCACCAAAATCATCGATTCGAGTTGTACAATTTTCTTTCTTTTTGTTTTTAATTTTTTACTTTCAAGCCTCACGATTTGCTTCCTTGATTGATACCAGATGGATGCCACTCCCTCGATCTATGTCGGTTTTGCTGATGGCACAATTAGACGGTATCCTAACCTCGCCTCGGAAACTTGGGTTTTATATTCCCCCTCACATGAGTTACTCCTCCTCGAGGGTGTATGTATCGGTGTCGCCACCAATAATCAGGTAGAGTACGATTTTGTGACCGATCTCTTAACTGCCACCCTCCAATCGAGCATTAGTTACCTTCGTTTGTTTCTAGACTCCCAACTCCTCGTCTCCCAGATAAATAATTGGTACTATCTACACGATCCTTTCCTCTTTAGAAATATCCTACACACTAAACAACTGGTTAGGCATTTTGAATTCATTACATTCACACATGTCCCATGAGATCATAATGTGTCATAGACCAGATGGCCAATGACATTCTAGAATGACACATCAATCACCGCATATAGGAAGTAAATCATGAACATGCATCATCATATCATTTTTTCCATTCACATATACATGCATATCATATAGGCATCATCATCACATAAGAGACTTAGTAAACATAAAAGAAATACATAAAAAGTGCATCGACATGCATATACATATCAAAATATCATAATGTCTTCATCATCATATAGGCATGTCCATACAAGAGGATACCTAACAACTTCCTCATAAAAATATCATATATAGTAGGCTAATACAAAAATTTCTATGCTCATCGCACTAGGGGGAAGCTCCATAAGTTGTTAAGTGACTAGTCATAGTCCTCATCATCTGTCTCCTCATCAGAGCTCTCCTCATCTAGCGGCACGTCCCCTCAGTATGCATCCCATACATACTCAGTTTCCACGGCTATGCACCACATGGTAGATCGCCACTCTAGGCCTAGAGAGCTCCTGTTTGGGGAAAGAGGGCGCCCTGGAGTGGTCCTGGGAGGAAAATAAGAGCGCCCTAGACTTCTCCCAAGAGGAAGTTTAGAGATCCCTAGGGAGATCCTGTGAGTGAGTTAAGGGCACCCTAGGGTGCTCCTTCTCCCTCAAAAGGTGTGCCCTACCCTCCTTAAACCCTTCACAGCTTAGTATAGGCCCTCGGGAGACCAAATCTAAAAAAAGTGACCATCAATCAATACAAATTTGACCATCTTTTACCTACAAGTCACGAAATCGTAAATGGTCGCTCTGATCGAAATATATTGTTGAATATCTCCGAGGCCCTTGACACACTCTCCACAACTCAAGAAGTGAAAATGGCATGTGTCAAGTGGTCCCCTCCCCCTTTGATAAGCACATGCCCCGATCTTCTTTTGTGTGTCCCAAAGTCATACGACGTCCATTTGACGTGTCGTTTTCTCCACCAGAATCAACATTCCACGCTCTTCCCAAGTATGGAATCCGTTTGTTTTCCTAGGGAAGTCACTTGTGTGCCATTTTTTACGTCTGCCTCGATTTGTGTGCCATCACACAAGTCATGTTTTTATGTATTTGTATACAATTTTTATATTCCAGACGCACATTTATGCTCAGGTATCCTTGTTTTGTGTACAGATGCAGGTTACAGTCGCACTCCCCCTTATGGTACATACCACCTTCACAAGTATGATCCCTTCTCTGGCATATTGGAATATAACTTTCTATTTTGTAATTCATCTTATCATCGGTTTCTTCTTTTTCTTGATTGTATGCAACTTCCTCTATTTATAGGTATTGATCAATGCAAGTACCGAAAAACTCATCAATTACTTCCAGAAATATTTTGATTTGTTGATCATCTTCAAAAACTTTCCAATGTTTAGTATTTCCAGGGATAGATGGCCTATAGATCATCTCAACTTCATGTCTCAACTTAATTTCTGTGCAAGGTTTGAAAGAACTTGATACTATGGCAAATGAATCAGCTCTCTGATTTTCTTCTCTAGGAATGGTTGTGATATTAAAAGATTCAAAGAAATATCAATTAAATCCCATACCTGATTTTTGTAAGCTCTCATTTTGGAATGCTTATTTTGATATTTTCCTTTTATCTGTTTTAGTATTAGTTCTGAATCTCCAAAGATAGAAATAAGTTTTATCCCCATCTTTCTAGTTGTTTCTAGACCCGGGACCAATGCTTCATATTCAGCCACGTTGTTTGTGATCTCAAAATTTATTTTGAAAAACAATGTAATCTCTTCTTTGGTTGGAGAGATAAGGATTACCCTAGCTCCAGTTCCAACTTTGGTAGAGGATCCATCAAAGTACATATCCCAGATATGATCATGTTTAAGATTTACATTCTCTGTTGCCATTAATTTCATATGTTCTTCTTTATAATCATCTCTTGCAGTCAACATACAACAACCCATATCTTCTTCTATGGTGTATATAGGATAGTTTATAGGGTTGTTTCCCTCAATGAGTATGTAGGCATACCTGACTTCTCTATACAATATTCTGGTCTCTCTTGCAAACAATGGAACAATAGCATATTTCATGTCCATCTGTATGGTTCCTCCCATCCTTTCTGCACAAGTTCTGGAGAACAACATACCGTACCTTGGAGGTACATCGAGTACTACTACATCAAGAAAAATACTTTTGGATGGTAATTGTGCCAAAGTTAATACCATGTCCTTTATCATGCCTACACACTTTACTGGTTTTGAATCAAATTGTACAAGTTATGGTAAGGTTTAGTAATTTCCAATCCTAACTCTTCCATGATTACTTTGGGCATCAGATTGTGAGAAGCAACTGAATCCAACATCCAATTATGCAACAATTTTCCATGCAGAATTAATGTTAGATAAAAAGGAGGTGTATATTCATTTTTTTCATCTTCAAATTCAGGGCCAAACTCAATTGTAGGGGTTTCATCAGCAATATTTAAACTGTCTAATTGAGGACTGGCATCATTCAACTTGAGGACTTTCTCATTTTTTTTGGCATAAACAGGGTGCTGAGCTAGTTCAGATAGTGGAATGGACATATTTATTTTAGAAATATCATGTTGAAAATCAAAAGGTGATCCAAATGGATATCGGTGACCACCCACCTATTCCACTAGCTCAAAATAGTTTCCCATTTTGGCAATTTTCCAGTAATTTTTCTATGGTTTTGTGTCCTAAACTTTTGGGGCCGTTTTGAGGCCCTAAATGATGTTTTTTGGAAATTCGAAGGGGGGGGGATGCCCTCTATTCTCATGCATTTCTCACAATTTAAATTTGTAAATCTCGAATAGAACCTTCCAAAGGGATATCGAGCGCCCCAAATGGAGATAGTATGCAAAAGTTATGACCCCGAGAAGTTGATTGTTCAATTAACCACCTTGGGGCTGCAAACTTTATGACGGTTCTTATTCTAGGGTTAGGTTTTTGGATGTTTTGGACTCTTTACCTCATTATTATGATAAATAGGCCCTTTCGGCCTCTTTTTTGTATTCATCTTGGCACGAATGAGCATAACGGCCACATCTCTTCTCAGAGATAGCTACTACCATTCTAGTTCTTTTATTTTACAGCCTGTTATATTTACGCTATTTAATAGAATATGTGTTTACTGTATCGTTGTGTTTATTGCCATATATCTGTGTATATGAATATATATATATATTCTCTTTCATTTCATTCTCACATAAATTCAGATAAAAAAGACAAGAATATTTATCTATCTCTTTTGCTTCAGTGGGAAGTGCAACCACTTTCTTATGGACATGAGGAGAGATAATATGAATTTTAGGAGAGGATGATGTATTAGGCTTTACTTTATTAGAAGAAGGATTTTTAACAAGGGATGAATTATCAGCAGATTTGGTATCTTTTGGATTGTTTATCAATTTATCTGGAGCAGGTGCTTTAGGATGATTTTCTAACAAATTCCCTGGCCTTGGAAAATGCCTCTTTTTTGCTTCGAGTTCATTTTGAAACACATCATCTTGTAGTGACCTTTCATATTCTTACTAAGTAAGATGTATCATATCATAATCTTTTAATTTTTCGATAATTTCATTCCATTATCATTCAAGATCACTAAGAGAATAACATGTACAGCATATCTACAGCATATCAATCATAAACACAATAATGCAAGCACACAAGAGACACAGAGTTTCACCGGGGGAAACCAAGAAGGTGAAAAACCCCGCAACTTCCTCAGAGATAAGATAAGCCCCAATACAAGATCACAAGGATCAAACCCAATAAGATGTCTCTACTGGCCATACTGTGGATCCCAGGACTAATTACGTGCGTCAACAAAACCTAGCTCAGACTATAGGATCTTTTACATGTTGACTGTCACAAAACCTTAAAAGAGTGTCTTGCAACCTGCAAGAAATCTAAAGAGAATTCTATCTCAGACTATAGGATCTCCAGGACTGATTACATGTGACCCTCCACCACAAAACCTTGAAAGAGTATCCTAGGACTGATTACGAGCTTACTGCTCAACCTATCGGATCTCTAGTGATGATTACATGTGGTAAAGAAAAACCTTTAAAGAGCATCTTGCAACCTACAAGTACTCTAAAGAGCATCCCAGGACTGATTACGAGCTTACTGCTCAACCTATCGGATCTCTATAAGGGCTTATTACATGCCTCTAGTAGAAAAACCTCGAAAGAGCATCCTAGCTCAGACTATAGGATCTCCCAGGATCTTTTCTATGCTACATGCACAACCTGTCCATGACCACGGAGTATCAACTTGATACTCACCATACACCATCCTAATCATCATCATAGCATCGTCCTGGTGCATATCATCCAGAGTATCATCTTGATACTCATCACACATGATCATCCTGATCATTGTCACTGCATCGTCCCGATGCATGTCATCTAGAGCATCGTCTTGATACTCATAAATATACATGATCCAACTGATCATACAAAGCATCCACCTGATGCATATACTGTTATATTTTGAGCATTAATTCAATATACTCTAGGATCTTTACTGAGAGAATAACATGTACAGCATATCAAGCATATCAGTCACAACAAGAAATCACATGAGACAATAGACACAAAGAGTTTCACTAGGGAAAACCATAAAGGTGAAAAACCCCACAACTTCCTCAGAGATAGAAAAAGCAATGATACAACCCAAGTACAAGAGATAGTCCTCCTAGTAGCTACTCCTCCTTCCTCACGTGTGTGCCACTTTCTGGAGAGTGTAGAAGTGAATAATGAAGTGATCAAATAGAGTGCCTCCCGCACTCTATTTATACATGACCTAAATTTCCTAATAAACTAGCAGGGTTGACTTGTCTAACTCAGTCTAATAACTCATGGTAATACTAATCAGGGCTGACCCCACACTTGGTGGTCTAATAACCCATCACATGCAAGTTGCAAC
This sequence comes from Larix kaempferi, assembly GCA_027924585.1. Classification (NCBI taxonomy): domain Eukaryota; kingdom Viridiplantae; phylum Streptophyta; class Pinopsida; order Pinales; family Pinaceae; genus Larix; species Larix kaempferi. The sequence continues at coordinate 26,960,072 of BSBM01000093.1, read as the reverse complement.
ACTTGTCAATTTAAATTATGACACTTCTGTATAGAGGAATAATACCATCTCTATAGGAGTACAATAGACATGGGTGAAATACATTTCAAAGTTACATATACATCAACACTCCCTCTTAACTAGGAAGGTATTTCTCGACACAGATCTGCTAGCACAAGTCTTCTTCTCTGGATCATCATCACTGGATCATCGTCATCGAATCATCGTCATCGTTGTTGCTATCTCAATCAATCTCTAATATACTCTTCATAGGAAGTTCTAGAGAGCCAGTCCTTTTTCATATTGGATGTAGGCCCACCACCTGTAGGTCTTCATCATCTACAGAGCCAACCCTTTTTAATGCTGGATGTAGGCCTAGCCTCCATGTAGCTCTTCAACATCTCTGTGAGCAAGCCATCAAGTAGGTACACCTCAAGACTGATTACACTACCTCTGCAAAACCTGCAAGATCTCTCAGGACTGATTACACTGCTTCTGCAAAACCTGCAAGAGCATCTTAGGACTGATCATATGCCTCTGCATGTTGATGTATATGTAACTTCGAAATGTATTTCATCTATGTATTTCATATATATTTATTGTACCCTTATAAGAGATGTGTTATTCCTCTATAAGGAAGTGTCGTCATGTGGATTGACAAGTGTCGCAAGTGTGTGTACTTGCCGATGGGTTATTAGACCACCATGTGTGGGGTCGGCCCTAAAATATATATTATATTGTGGATGTATCTAGATAGACAAGTCGGCCCCATAAGGTCACTGGGCAAATAGGTTAAGTATAAATAGAGATCGGGAGATCTCTATTTGGATCATTCGGAAAGACACACTTCTCTCACTCAGAAAGTCGCACACTAGTGAGGAGGAGGATCATCTGCTCTAGGAGACTATCTCAAGTGTATTTTGGTTGTACTTTGGTTGAGCCATTGCTCTCTCTATCTCTGAGGAAGTTGTGGGGTTTTTCACCTTAGGGTTTTCCCCACAGAAACTCTGTGTCTCTTGTCTCTCATGCTTTTGATTCTTGTGATGCTTGTCATGCTTATTGTGATTGTTATGCATTGATATACTGTATATGTTATTCTCTCAGTAAAGATCCAAGAGTATTGTGAATTAATGCTCAAAATTTAACATGGTATCAGAGCTAACCTGAGAAGAAGACATTTTGCAGTGATGAAAACTTGAGCTTCTTGTTTATTGGGTTTCTCTCCATAGGTTTTGGAAAAGCAGTATAGTAGATTGACTCTACTCAACAAGGAGAATCTATCTGTCCAATCAAAATTCCATTCTGAGCATTTTCAGATTTGGCCCTAAAAATTAGGGTTTCCACAAAAATAGGAATTTCTGAAATCGGAAGACATAGCTGGAAGATCCTTGCAAAAATCGAAGTTTAGAGCTTTGGATCGATATTTTTGGCTAGGTAGATCTCTAGGAAACTCAAACCCTAATTCAGGGCTCTCCCTAGTGAACCCGAGAGGACAAAAAGGAAAATATGAAGGGTAAAGCTTTGCTGATCTCAAATTCTAAATACACCAGGCTGATCAGCTCATCAAGGCGCATCTTTCTATCCTTTCAGGAAGTTGAAATTCACATTTTGAATTTTTAGGGTTTTTTCGACAAACCCTAATCCGGGACCAGATCTAGTTTTCAGCATTTCAAGTGGTAAGACCTAAATCTTTTCTATTTCATTTGAAGTACTCTTTGAGATGTCTCACCACACCAAGCTTGAGGATAAGCTTGAAGGGGCTGATAACTTCCGAGCTTGGAAGTATAGGATTGGGTTAATCCTGAAAGAGAATGGGTTGGACTCATATATAAAAGAAGACATCCCTATCTGAGAGGATGATGAGGCTAAGGTATTACATAAGAATAACTTGGTCAAGGGAAAGAGAATCATTGTTGATTCTATCAAAGACCATCTCATACCCCATGTGTCTTCTCTAAAGACACCCAAGGCTATGTTTGACTCTTTGACCAAGCTATTTGAAGGAAAGAACATAAATCTGAAGATGACCCTGCGGAATCAATTGAAAGGGGTCAAGATGTCGAATGGAGAAACCATTCAATCCTATTTCTCCAAGGTCTCTCAGATCAAGGAACAACTTGAAGCTATAGATGAAATGGTGGAGAATGGTGAAATTTTTATGACTACTTTGAATGGCCTACATAGGTCATGGGACTCTTTTATCCAGGGGATCTGTGCCAAAAAGAAGTTAATCTCCTTCAGCAGATTATGGGAGGAATGTTCTCAAGAAGAAGCAAGGCTTGTGGCAAGAGAAGAGAAGATGGGAAATGAAGATCAAGCTCTCACATCTCACACTAAGAAGGGCAAGTTCAAGAGGGAGCCATCCCATCACAAGAAGAAGTCTTCTCATCATTTTCACAAAGACAATAAAGATCTAAGGTGTTTCACTTGTAATGAGAAGGGTCACTTTGCTCCAGAATGTCCCAAGAACAAAAGGGACAACCACAACAACAACAACTCCAACAAGAAGAAGAAGGGTAACAAAAGAAGGTACCATGCTCATGCTGCTGAAGATGATGAACCTCCAAAGAAGAAGGCCAGGGCAGAAAGTGATGATAGTAATGATGACTCATCAAGTGAAGAAGAGTATGTTCTAATCTATGCTCTCACAGGTACTATCTCCCATGGTTGTAATGATTGGTTAATTGATAGTGGGGATTCCAAACACATGATTGGGTTTAAAGAATCCTTTGCAAATCTGTCTGAACATGAATCACCCCATAAAGTGAAACTTGGAGATGATTATCAATATCCCATCAAAGGAAGTGGTGAAGCCTCCTACAGCTAGATTCTGGAAAATCTTTGAAGATGAAAGAAGTCCTTTATGTACCTGGGCTCAAGAAGAACTTACTTTCCATCTCTGCATTGGATGCAAAAGGTATGAGGGTTGCATTTGTGGATGGCCAAGTCCTAATGTGGCCAAAGGGAAAGACCATAGATGATGCAGTTGTGATTAGAGAGCAAGAGGGAGGTTTGTATAAATTAAAAGGACAACCTGAACATGCCATGGTGCATGAATCCATGGAGCCAAGTGAACTTTGGCATAGAATACTTGCTCATATGCACTATAGGGCACTTCCAATTGCAAGCAAGGTTGTAAAGGGTCTTCCTGAAATCAAGACCAAACATGAAGGTGTTTGCAAAGGATGTGAAAAAGGTAAGAATATTAAGAAGGATTTCCCAAGCAGTGAAAGCAAGGCAAAAGATATCCTGGAAATCATCCACTCAGATGTATGTGGTCCTATGTCATCCAATTCTCTAAGTGGGTATGTTTACTATGTCTCATTTATTGATGACTTCTCCAGGAAGACTTGGGTATACTTCTTGAAAAACAAAGATGAGGTGTTTGATAAGTTCAAGGAATTCAAAACCTTGATGGAGAATCAAACTGACAAAAAGATCAAAACATTCAGATCCGACAATGGTGGAGAATTCACCTCAGGTGACTTCAAGAAGCTTTGCAGTGATTCAGGTATTAAGAGGGAGTTGACTGCTCCTTATAATCCTCAATAGAATGGAGTTGCAGAAAGGAAGAACAGAACAATCATGGAAGCAGTAAGGGCAATGATGCATGACCAGGATCTACTTATGCATCTATGGGAAGAAGCAGCTAGAACAGCTGTATATGTGCAGAACAGAACACCCCACAAGATATTGGACAACAAGACACCAGAAGAGGTCTTTTCTGGTAAGAAACTTGAAGTCAGCCATCTCAGAATATTTGGTTGTCTAGTATACACTCATGTCCCAAAGGAAAAGAGGACCAAACTAGATCCTTCAGGAAAGAAGGGTATCTTTGTGGGTTACAGTGAAAGCTCGAAGGCTTACAGAATATACTTTCTAGGGTTCAAGAAGATTGATGTCAGCAGGGATGTAACATTTGATGAAAACTCAGCATTCATCAAATCAAGGAAGGCATCTATCGAAGTTTATGAAGAACCTAAGGAAACTAAATTTCAAGACACTACCATGACTGAAGCAATTCCAGAAGTTGTTCATGAGTTTGAAGATCCCCAAGAACCTGTAGATCCACCCCGTGAGAATAACTCTCACAAGAGGAAACCTACATGGGCTAGAGAGCTCATTCAAGATGTAGAAAGATTTGGCATTCCAGAAGAAGAACACAGAGCAAAGAAGAGAACCACATCACATACCAGCTATGTTGCTTTACTCTGTGACATTATGAACAAAGAACCTTCCAATTATGAAGAAGCAGTGGAAAAGAAAGAATGGAAGGATGCTATGGTTGAGGAATACCAATCAATAATGAAAAATGATGTTTGGGATGTTTTCCCAAGACCTAAAGAGAATTCTGTTGTGACTTCCAAATGGATCTACAAAATCAAGCATGCTGCAGATGGCAGTGTAGATAAATACAAAGCAAGATTTGTAGCTCGTGGCTTCTCTCAGAAAGAGGGAATAGATTATGAAGAAACTTTTGCACCTGTAGCCAGGTATACTTCCATCAGAACAGTACTTTCCCTGGCTACAACAATGAAATGGAAAATACACCAGATGGATTTCAAGACGGCTTTCTTGAATGGTGTAGTTGAAGAGGAAGTATACGTGGAGCAGCCACTCGGTTTTGAAATACACGACAGGGAATCATATGTGTGCAGATTGAAGAAAGCCTTGTATGGCTTGAAGCAAGCTCCCAGAACTTGGTATGGTAGGATGGACAGTTTCCTATCTAGCTTGGGCTTTACCAAGAGTAAAGCGGATTCCAACCTCTACTACAAGGTTGAGGAAAGAAATCCTGTGATTCTACTTCTGTACGTGGATGACTTATTTGTAACAAGAGATGACAGATTGATTGTAGATACTAAGAGGAAGCTTGCTGTTGAGTTCAATATGAAAGATTTGGGAATGATGCATTATTTCCTAGGTATGGAGGTGTGGCAGAATTCAAGTGGGATCTTCCTTGGTCAAGGGAAGTACACAGTAGATATCCTGAAGAGATTCGGGATGATGGATTGCAAGGCCATGGCCACACCCATGGCATCAAATCTGAAGCTTCTATGTGATGCTTCATCTGAGCCGATTGATGTCTCTATGTATCGTCAGATAATTGGGTCCTTGATGTACCTGACGAACACGAGACCAGATATTTGCTTTGCAGTGAACACATTGAGCCAGTTCCTGATGGATCCGAGGAGTGTTCACCTGGTTGTTGTAAAGCATGTCCTGAGGTACCTGAAGGGTACAATGGATTATGGGCTCAAGTATGAAGCGAATAAAAAATTTAACCTGCAAGGTTATGTTGATTCAGATTGGGCTGGCAATGCTGTAGATAGGAAGAGCACATCTGGGTGTTGCTTCAGTATGGGATCAAGTGTGATCTCTTGGTTCAATAGGAAGCAGTCTTGCGTAGCACTGAGTACAGCTGAGGCAGAGTATGTTGCAGCCTGTTCAGCTAGTTGTGAGGCAATATGGCTACAAAAGCTATTGTCTGAGTTATTTGATCTCCCATTGGATGCTACTGGTATATTCTGTGATAACCAGAGTTGTGTGAAGCTATTTGAGAACCCAGTGTTTCATGGCAGGTCGAAACACATAGAGATCAAATATCACTATATCAGGGATATGGTGCAGAGAGGATCTGTGAAGCTCCTGTATGTTGCAACGGATGAGTAGATTGCAGATGTGCTGATGAAGCCACTAGCCGGGTGAAGTTCGAGTACTTCAGGGAGAGGCTTGGTGTTCTTCAAATTGACGACACTTCGAGGAAGAAGTGATGGTCACATTTGCTGAAGCCATTCCAAGCATGTTGGAAGGAGGATCCTTCACATGGCTTTGGATGTAAGCGTTGGATGATGAGCATCAGGACGATGCTCTAGTTACTGCTCTGTATATGCATCATGTTGATGCTAGATATGATCAGTTGGATCATTTATATTTTTATGTATGTACACATCATGTTGATCCTGGATATGATCAGTTTGATCATTTATATTTGTATGTATGTACGCATCATGTTGGATGCTGGATATGATCAATTGGATCATTTGTATGTATTTGTATATGTATCATGTTGGATGTTGGATATAATCGGTTGGATCATTTGTATGTATTTGTATATGCATCATGTTGGATGCTTGGACCATGTATCTGTATATGTATCAGGTGGATACATTGTATGATCAGATGGATCATGTATGATGATATGTATCAGGTAGATACTTGGTATGCATCAGGTGGATGCATTGTATGATCAGGTTGATCATGATGATGAGCTTCAGGATGTTGCTCCAGATGATATGTACCAAGGTGGTACAAGTGATGATGATCAGTATGATCATGGGCATCAGGATGATGCCTCGTGCTATGATGATCCGTTGGATCATGAGTATCAGGTTGATACTTGGAGGTCAAAGATGATATGTGGCAGGTTGTGCAAATAGCATGTAATCAGTCCTGGGAGATCTTTCCGGTCGTGCTGCGGCACATAAATGTTCCTGGGATGCTCTTTAAAGGTATTGTGGAGGAGATGTATGTAATCAGTCTTGGGAGATCTTGCCATTCGTGCTTAGGCACATAAATGTTCCTGGGATACTCTTTCCGGTATTGCATCCGCACATAAAATTACTCCTGAGAGGCCACCTCTATCAGACCATTCACACAGATGATGAAGACCTGCAGGTGGTGGGCCTACATCCAGTATGAAAAAGGACTAGCTATGTAGAACTTCCTATGACGAGTAGAGTCAGAGATTGGTTGAGATAGCAGCAGCAGTGAAGATGATGATGACGATGCATCAATGATGATGATCCCGAGAAGAAGACTTGTCTAGCAGAACTGTGTCGAGAAATACCTTCCTAGTTAAGAGGGAGTGTTGATTTATATGTAACTTTGGAATGTATTTCATCTATGTATTTCATATATATTTATTGTACCCTTATAAGAGATGTGTTATTCCTCTATAAGGAAGTGTCGTCATGTGGATTGACAAGTGTCGCAAGTGTGTGTACTTGCCGATGGGTTATTAGACCACCATGTGTGGGGTCGGCCCTAAAATATATATTATATTGTGGATGTATCTAGATAGACAAGTTAGCCCCATAAGGTCACTGGGAAAACAGGTTAAGTATAAATAGAGATCAGGAGATCACTATTTGGATCATTCAGAAAGACACACTTCTCTCACTCAGAAAGTGGTGCACTAGTGAGGAGGAGGATCATTTGCTCTAGGAGACTATCTCAAGTGTATTTTGGTTGTACTTTGGTTGAGCCATTGCTCTCTCTATCTCTGAGGAAGTTGTGGGGTTTTTCACCTTATGGTTTTCTCCACGGAAACTCTGTGTTTCTTGTCTCTCATGCTTTTGATTTTTGTGATGCTTGTCATGCTTATTGTGATTGTTATGTATTGATATACTGTATATGTTATTCTCTCAGTAAAGATCCAAGATTATTGTGAATTAATGCTCAAAATTTAACATTGCAAAACCTGTGTACCATATTGTCACATCATTGTCTGCAGATCGACTCATATTCCATGGATCACAACTCAGATGCACACACAGCACTTACACTCACTGGCATGGAAGGAATTTCCTCTGACCATCCGGGAAAGGCTCACAACACTTACATCGACGACCATGGAAGGAATTTCCTCTGACCATTTCGGAATGGCTACAGCAATTACATCACGACCATGGAAGGACTTTCCTCTGACCATGTCGGAAAAGCTACACCCAGCCCTTACATTTCACCATGGAAGGACTTTCCTCTAACCATGTGAAAATGGCCCAACCCTTACATCTCACCATGGAAGGAATTTCCTCTAACCATGTGAGAATGGCCCCAGCCCTTGCATTTGCACCATAGAAGGACTTTCCTCTAACTATGTGAGAATGGTTCGTGTGCATCTGTGTCTCCGGACTCATCACTTCCCCTAGGAAGGTATCTCGATCTGAAGTACACCAAGTCTCCCTCTGAAGTATTCAAAATTCACTCTGGCCAACGGCTTGGTCAACACATCGGCTATCTGCTCGTTCGTCGCAACATACAAGAGCTTCACTGCTCCTCTCTGCACCATATCCCTAATATAGTGATACTTGATCTCAATGTTCTTCGACTTGTCATGGAACACTGGGTTCTCCGACAACTTCACACAACTTTGGTTGTCGCAATATATACAAGTAGCACTCAGCTGGAGATCAAACAAATCAGACAGTAGCTTCCTAAGCCATACTACCTCACAACTAGCTGAACAAGCTACGACATACTCTGCTTCGGCTGTACTCAGTGCCACATAGGACTGTTTTTTGCTAAACCAAGAGATCATACCGGATCCCATACTGAAGCAATACCTCGAAGTGCTCTTCCGATCAATGGCACTGCCTGCCCAATCCAAATCAACATAACCCTCCAGGTTAATCTTTTCATTCTCATCATACTTGAGCCCATAGTCAACTGTACCCTTCAGGTACCTCATAATATGCTTTGCAGCTATCAAGTGAACATGTCTCGAATCTGTCAAGGTGTTCATCGCAAAGCAGATGTCTGGTCTCATATTCGTCAAGTACATCAAGGACCCAATCATCTGACGATACATCGTAGCATCAATCGGCTCAGATGAAGCATCACACAGAAGCTTCAGGTTCGACGCCATAGGTGTGGCCATGGTCTTGCAGTCCATCATCCTGAACCTCTTCAGGATCTCTATTGCATACTTCCCTTGTCCAAGGAAGATTCCATATGCACTCTGCCACACCTCCATACCAAGAAAGTAGTGCATCATACCCAATTCCTTCATCTCGAACTCAGTAGCAAGCTTCCTCTTCATGTCGGAAATCAATTTGTCCTCACCTGTTACAAACAGGTCATCCACATACAATAGTAGTATCACTGGATTGCCTTCCTCAACCTTGTAGTAAAGGTGGGAATCCACTTTACTCTTGGTAAAGCCCAAACTAGATAGGAAGCCATCTATCCTGCCATATCAGGTTCTGGGTGCTTGTTTCAAACCATACAAGGCTTTCTTCAGTTTGCACACATATGACCCTCGGTCATGTGTCTCAAACCCGAGTGGCTGCTCCACATACACTTCCTCTTCAACTACACCATTCAAGAAAGCTATCTTGACATCCATCTGGTGCACCTTCCATTTCATCACTACAACTAGAGAAAGTACTGATCTAATGGAAGTGTATCTGGCCACAGGAGCAAAATTCTCTTCATAATCAATCCCTTCTTTCTAGGAGAAGCCACGAGCTACAAACCTTGCTTTATATTTCTCTATGCTACCATATGCAGCATCCTTGATATTATAGATCCACTTGGAAGTCACCACAGACTTCCTATCTGGTCTTGGGACCACATCCCATACATCATTCTTCATGATCGACTGGTATTCCTCGACCATGGCATCCTTCCATTCTTTCTTTTCTGTTGCTTCTTCATAACTGGAAGGTTCTTTGTTCATTATGTCATAGAGTCAAGCAACATAGCTGGTAGGTGATCTTGTCTTTTTCCTTTCTCTGTGTTCCTCTTCTGGAATGCCAAACGTTTCTGCATCTTGAATGAGCTCTCTATCCCATGATGGTTTCCTCTTGTGAGAGTTGTTCTCACGAGGTGGATCTATAGGTTGTTGTGGATCTTCCATCTCACGATCTTCTTCAGGAATTGCTTCATTCATAGTGGTGTCTGGTGTTCTAGATATTCTGGGTTCTTCATTGTCTTCAATAGGTGTATTTCTTGATTTGATGTATGTTGAACCTTCATCAAATGTTACATCCCTGCTGATGTCAATCTTCTTGAATCCTGGGAAGTAGATTCTATAAGCCTTCGAGCTTTCACTGTAACCCATGAATATGCCCTTCTTTCCTGAAGGATCTAGCTTTGTCCTCTTTTCTTTTTGGATGTGAGTATATACTGGACAACCAAATATTATGAGATGGCTAACTTTTGGTTTCTTACCAGTGAACACTTCTTTTGGTATTTTGTTGTCAAGTATCTTATGAGGTGTTTTGTTTTGCACATATACCGTATTTCTTGCTGCCTCTTCCCATAAGTGCATGGGTAGATCTTGGTCATGAAGCATTTCCCTAGCTGCTTCCATGATTGTCCTATTCTTTCTTTTGGCGACCCCATTATGTTGTGTATTGTAAGGAGTAGTCAGCTCCCTCTTAATTCTTGAATTGTTGCATAGCTTCTTGAAGTCACCAGAGGTAAATTCTCCACCATTGTCAAATCTGAAGATCTTGATATTCATGCCAGCTTGATTCTCTATCAAGGCTTTGAATTCCTTGAACTTGTCAAACACCTCATCTTTGTTCTTCAAGAAGTAAACCCAAGTCTTCCTAGAGAAATCATCAATGAAGGAGACATAGTATACATACCCACTCAGAGAGCTGGATGACATTGAACCGCATACATCAGAGTGGATAATTTCCAAGATTCTTTTTTCCTTGCTTTCACTACTTGGAAATGTCTTCTTTGTGTTCTTACACTTTGCATAACCTTTGAAAATACCTTCATGCTTTGTCTGGATTTCAGGAAGACCTTCTACGGATTTGCTTGCAATTGGTAATGCCCTATAGTTCATGTGTACAATCCTTCTATGCCAAAGTTCACTTGACTCTATTGAATCATGGACCATGGCTTGTTCTGGTTGGCCCTTCAATTTGTATAGACCTCCCTCTTGCTCTCCAATCACCACTGCATCATCTATAGTCTTACCCTTTAGCCACATTAGGACTTGGCCATCTACAAATGCAACCCTCATTCCTTTTGCATCCAATGCAAGTATGGAGAGTAGGTTCTTCTTGAGACCTAGAACATATAGTACATCTTTCATCTTCATAGACTTTCCAGAGTCTAGCTTATAGGAGGATTCACCACTTCCTTTTATTGGATATTGGTAGTCATCCCCAAGTTTCACCTTGTGGGGTGATTCATGTTCAGATAGGTTCATAAAGGATTCCTTGAATCCTGTCATGTGTTTGGAAGCCCCACTATCTATAAGCCAATCATTACTTCCATGAGTGATGGTTTCAGTGAGGGCAGAAATCAAAACATACTCTTCATCACTTGAAGAATCTTCACTTTCTTCTCTAGCCCTCTTCCTAGGAGGTTCATCATCCTCTGCAGCATGAGCATGGTTTCTTCTTTTGATGTTCTTCTTCTTGTGAGAGCCATCCTTCTTATTTCTGGGACAGTCTCTGGAATAGTGTCCCTTTTCATCACATGTATAGAAACGGATATAGGACATGTTTCTTCGAGGTTTGGGACTACCCCTTTGATTATGATGGTTATGCCCTTCTTTCTTGCCATGATGGTGAGCCTTTTTGTCACCATGTCTTTTGGAGTGTGCTGTGAGAGCTTGTTCTTCATTCCCCATCTTCTCTTCTCAAGCTACAATTCGAGTTTCTTCCTGTGAGCATTCTTCCCACAGCCTACTGAATGAGATAAGTTTCTTCCTAACACAAATTCCTTGGATGAAGGAATCCCGTGACCTAGGAAGGCCATTAAGAGTGGTCATTACCACTTCTCCATTCTCTATATCTTCTCCCATAGCTTCAACTTGTTCTTTTATCTGGGAGACTCTTGAGAAATAAGACTGCATAGTCTCCACATTCTGGATCTTGATATTCTTCAATTGATTCCTCAAGGTCATCTTTTGATTTATGTTCTTCCCTTCAAATAGCTTGGTCAGGGAATCAAACATCTCCTTAGGTGTCTTTAGAGATGACACATGTGGTATGAGATGGTCTTTGATAGAATTAGCAATTATCCTCTTTTCCTTGACCAAGTTCTTCTTATGTAAGGCCTTAGCCTCTTCTTCTTGTAGGACAGGGACCTCTTCACTTATGTAAGTGTCCAACTCATTCTCTTCCAGGATTAACCCAATCCTATACTTCCATGCTTGGAGGTCATCAGCTCCTTCAAGCTTATCCTCAAGCTTGGTGTGGTGAGACATATTAAAGAGTACTTCAAATGGAAATAGAAAATATTTAGGTCTTACCACTTGATTTGCAGAAATCTGGATCTGGTGTTGGATTAGGGCTTGTCAGAGAAACCCTAAAAATTAAAAATGTGAATTTCAAACTTCTGAAAGGATAGAAAGATGCACCTTGATGAGCTGATCATCCTGGTATACTCAGAAATTTAAAATTGCAAAGTTCACCCTTCAGAAATGCTTTTCAATCTCCCGGATTCACTGGGGAGGACCTTGAATTAGGGTTTGAGTTTCCTGGAGCTTCACCCAACCAAAAAGCTCAATCCAAAGCTCTAAACTTCGATTTTTCCAAGGAGATTCCAACTATGGTCTAAGAACCCATCACATGCAAGTTGCGACACTTGCGACACTTGTCAATATAAATGATGACACTTCCATATAAAGGAATAATACCATCTCTATAGGAGTACAATATACATGGGTGAAATACATTCCGAAGTTACATATACATATACATGATCCAACTGATCATACAAAGCATCCACCTGATGCATATCCAAAGCGGTAACTGGAGCATCGTCTTGATGCTCATCACACAACGCTTACATCCACAGCCATGGGAAGGATCCTCCTCTCACCATGCTCGGAATGGCTCCTGCAAATGTGTCCCATCACTTCTTCCTCGAAGTATCTTCAATTTGAAGAACACCAAGCCTCTCTCTGAAGTACTCAAATTTCACTCTAGATAGTGGTTTCATCAACACATCTGCAACCTGCTCATCCGTCGCAACATACGGGAGCTTCACTGCTCCTCTCTGCACCATATCCCTGATATAGTGATATTTGATCTCGATGTGCTTCGACCTGTCATGGAACACTGGGTTCTTTGACAACTTCACACAACTCTGGTTGTCACAATAGATACAGGTAGCATCCAATAGGAGATCAAATAACTCAGACAGTAGCTTCCTAAGCCATACTGCCTCACAACTGGCAAAACAAGCTGCGACATACTGTGATTCGGCTGTACTCAGTGCTATGCAGGATTGCTTCCTACTAAACCAAGAGATCACACCTGATCCCATATTGAAGCAGCACCCAAAAGTGTTCTTCCTATCTGCAGCACTACCTTCCCAATCTGAATCAACATAACCCTCCAGGTTAAACTTTTGATTCGCATCATACTTGACCCCATAATCAACCGTACCCTTTAGGTATCTCAGAATATGCTTTACAGCAATCAGGTGAACATGTCTAGGATCTGTCAGAAACTAGCTCAAGGTGTTCACCGCAAATCAAATATCTGGTCTCGTGTTCGTCCGGTACATCAAGGACCCAATCATCTGATGATACACCATGACATCAACCAACTCAGATGAAGCATCACACAGTAGCTTCAGGTTCGATGCCATAGGTGTGGCCATGGCCTAACAGTCCATCATCCTGAACCGCTTCAAGATCTCTACTGCATACTTCCCTTGTCTAAGGAAGATTCCATCTGCACTCTGCCACACCTCCATACCTAGAAAGTAATTTATCATATCCAATTCCTTCATCTCGAACTCGACAAAAAGCTTCCTCTTCGTATCGGCAATCAACCTATCCTCACCTGTAACAAACAGGTCATCCACATACAATAGTAGTATCACTGGATTGCCTTCCTCAACCTTGTAGTAAAGGTTGGAATCCGTTTTACTCTTGGTAAATCCCAAACTGGATAGAAAGTTGTTTATCCTACCATACCAAGTCCTAGGAGCTCGCTTCAAGCCATACAAGGCTTTCTTCAACCTGCACACATATGAATCCCTATCATGTGTCTCAAAATCAAGTGGCTTCTCCACATACACTTCCTCTTCGACTACACCATTCAAGAAAGTTGTCTTGACATCCATCTGGTGTATCTTCCACTTCATCACTGCAACCAGGGAAAGTATTGATTTGATGGAAGTGTATCTGGCTACAGGTGCAAAATTCTCTTCATAATCTATCCCCTCTTTCTAGGAGAAGCCACGAGCTACAAACCTCGCCTTGTATTTCTCTATGCTACCATCTGCAGTATGCTTGATCTTATAGATCCACTTGGAAGTCACAACATACTTCCCTTCTGGTCTTGGGACCATATCCCAAACATCATTCTTCATGATCAACTGGTACTCCTTGATCATGGCATCCTTCCATTACTGCATCTTCATTATCTTCAATAGATAGTTTTCTTGAAATTTGTTGCGGAAACAAATGTTGTTGTCCTTCTTTTGTAGGTCTTCAGAGGAATAGTTGTTTAGCATTTTGGAGGCCAAAAATGTAGGAAAAGTGGACAAATGGGTTATGTGACTAGGGAGATGAGCTAGTAAACAATTTTTGGGTGTTAACACTAACTATTAACTATCTAATTATTTAATTATTATCTTATTTATGTTTGTTACATTTCCACTCTCTTAGAAAGGCTTTGTCCTCAAATCCTTATAATGTTTTTGCATCGTTATTTGCAATGTCGTGGCTGACGAAACATGTCAATATGAAATTCTAAGAGTAGAGAATAACTTCCGATATGTGGATGGGCCAATCCATCCCAAATTAATTTGTTGTTGACTATTGGGATTCCCTACTGATTTGTCGTCAGGAGTTTTGATCACATTAGTACCATTATCTTTCGACATTTCCCATCTTCTAGTATATCGGTATTTATGGTTGGGGTGTCTATAGGGAGTTCTCACATTGTCATTTTATTTTATGAGCGTTGTCTTTTCATCATTGATCGGAGTTGGAAGTTGTATTTTCATCCCTTGAGTTTTTAATATTTCGTTCTGTATCTTTTCCAATTTGTTTTCTAACTACATGTTATCATTTTGAAACTTTTTAATCAATTCTACTTGTGATTTTAATCAATTAAATTGATTGATTTTCTTCATTTAGTCCGAATAGAACCAATTTTTTTTTTCCTACAACCTCTAGTAACACAAAAATCCAAGTTTTTCAATAATATATCTGCATTGATGAGTAATTTGGGATCTTCTCCCATTATTTCTTGAATCGTCAATCTGCATGGCTTGCGAATTATTCTTAAGGGACTTCCTAAAACTTAGCCATGTACGGAAAGAGAATCCATTTTTCCACCTTAATCTAAGTATTCTTTAATAGATTTATGTTTCAGTTATTTAATTTACTTTGGAGGCTCTATCCTATGCATATCGGAGAAATAAATTCCTTTCTACAAGGCCTAGATAATGGTCACATATTGAGATAAAATATGGTAGTTTCATACAAATTTCACCGACTTATCACACAATTAGATTATATATCAACACACCTATGTGTTAAATTTCTAAATAAATAAATCATAATTCAAAATATGAAACAGATCATAAATTAACACACCAAATTGATCACATATCAACACCAATGTAAAACATATATTTATTTTTATTTATTTTTATCTTCTCATCAACCGGTATAATAAAACTAGAAATATTAGAAAAGTAATATAAGATTATGATATAATTAAGTTAGTCAACTAGGGGCGATAAGATCCCATGGTGGCCATTTCACTCTAGTTTATGGTGCTATTTACAAAGGATTATATGAACATAGAATCCAACTTTATTTAAAAAGGCATCTATGCTAAGATGTTCATCACGTATATATATATATTTGAAAGGCATCCATGCTAACATGTTTATCATGTATATGTATATATACATTTGAAGTGATATTCATTATTTCCATTTCCATAGAGATTGCTTTAATTTAAAGAAATTGACTTTACAATGCTCACTAACATTGGAACATTGAAAAAAAAAGGTTTTATTTATGCAATTTTTTTTTTCCCTTAATTTTAATTAGTCCACTAAGGATGACATTAGCCTTGGCAAAAGATTGGGGTTCTATTTCTCATTTGTCCACCATGATGTCATCAAGTTCTATTTTGACAGTACTCACGTTACATTACTTTTACATTTATGCAAATTTAGATTTGACATTTGGAAACTGGATGCTTGTCTTTTATGGTGACTCGATACATTTGTTTTATTGGCATGGATTATGGACCATGGCTTTGCTTGGACGGATTTCAGAACCTTGGTGCTTGGTATTGGATGCTTCATGGGAACTATGGCAATTATAAATGGCTTGATGGTGGATAGGATCAAATGCATTTTATGGTTTTCCATAGCAGCAGATGCCAGACACAGAGTTATTCATGTATGGCAAGACACGGGCGATAAGGATAATGGGGTGTCCCTGTTAGAGTTCGAATCTCCCGGATGATGATTAAGGCGTGTGACTGCTAAGTACATGGGGTGTCCCCACGAGAGTTCGAATCTCCCAGATGATGATTATGATACTACTATCATCCTATAAAAGACATTGCAACCACTAAAAACGCCAATGAATCGTTGGGATTGGTGATCAGCAAAATTTTAAAATATGATATATATATACATGTTGCCATGCAACTATTATTTGACTTAAAAGTGTGAGTGCTCCTAGTTACGATCTCGGGCTCCTTGGCCTAGCTGATCTATGGCGCCAGTCTCCTTGGACTTGGCTGCTGGTCGCTTGAAGGGCTCTCGGTGCCGAGCGCATGGGCTGGCCCGGTAACAAAAGAAGGCAGGCAGTTGGGATGGGCGTTTGGACTGTGATGACGGTGTGAGCCCCTTGGACTTGGCAGCTGGTTACGTGAAAGGCTGCTGGAGCTAAGTGCTACAGCTTGGACCAATATATCTTTTATTGCAATGGAGCGGGGGCTGCAGTGTTGGGCGTGGGCCGCCTTGGGCTTGGCCTTCGGTCACCTGCAGAGCTCTTGGTGTTGAGCACTTGGATGGTAGAGGATGCATGGGTCCCCTTTGGCTTGGCACATGGACGATGGAGGATGGGTAATGCATGGGCCCTTTAAATGGATGGCATGGCTCCACGGAGATCAGAGACATAGCAATGGGAGGAAATCAACGGCTCACGGTGAACCCCGCACCATCAACATGCTCGGGAGTTAACGGAAGAGGCGGTCGCGGTAAGAATACCACCCTCCTACGTGTCATGCTTCCAAGCTTGTCCGCATGCTCATAAAGCGGTATGGGAAACCGCCGACGACCCATGTGAACCCACCCTTTGGGGATGTTTATAAAAAGCGAGGTGGTTCTTCTCCGGCAACCCATTTTATTTTGGCCGAGACGTCAACGTCTCCAAACCCTAACGCCAAGGATCAATTAGAGGGAGGGCGTATCTACTACGCTGGGATTGTCCAGATAGTGCCCCTAAACAAGAATACTGCCGCCATTTCTTTGTGAAACGAAAGCAGCTAGCCGTGAGCTCATTCTTCCTCCAGCCAGTCGAAACCCAGTTCCTTGTTCAGTTGGAGGTTTCATTGGGGTTTCGGACTGCGTCAGTGGTAAGTTTAAAGGAAAAGAATGCTCCCAGGTCCCGGTGCTTGTATCGTGATGGTGTGCGGTGGTCCTATTCAACTGGCAGCTGGCTCTTGGTGCTGGGCTCGGCTCGAACAGTGGTACTTTAAAGGATAAACGTGATATTTTACGACGAAGAATAATTTGCTGCAAGAATTTTGGGTGCAACGGGGTTGCAGACAAAGGAGAGGATGCCATTTCTCAGTTGACGAAAGCTCGATCTCTGTCTCTACGGTGGCTACGGCTCCCATGCATGTTATTTTCCCTCTTCTCCGTCGAGATTTGGCATTCTGCATCCAAGATGTTGACGACATTTTTGAAACAGATGATAGAGGAAACGATGTTCGGCTCTTATAGACTTCGACGTATCGAGCACAGGGCCTGCGTCTATACATTGATAGGGGTTTTCTTAAGCTTCTTCCCATGACAAGTCGACTGCTCAAGGAGCTAAGGAAGGCGCTTGGAGGATGGATGGCATTCGTGGGCCCTCCCTAGGGCTTGGCTGACGGTCACATGATGTGCTGTTGAAGCTGCTCCAGATGGCTGGTTAGTAGCTTTACTTTCTCTCTATTGATTTATCCCATTATCTTCGTTCTCGCGTATCATTTTTATTCTTAAATATCCTCTGGTTTTCACATGCGTTGTTTTGTTTGCATTGTATGGTATTAAGCCTAGAGATTCATAGTTGAGGATTTGGTGGGTTGTCAGCATGATGTTTCTAAAAATTATGAATTTTATCCCATCTCATGGACAAAGGGAGGAAGCTTGATATCTCAAATAGCTATAAATTTGTTCTAAATTTATAGCTTTTAATATATGAAACAATTTATGCTGCTGTTATTTGACTAATTGGCTCTGTTTTGCAGCAATGTTCTTGGATTATATTCCTATTTCGTATGGAATACAGAAGATGATGGAGAGGATCTGATGGTACCCAAAACATGTTTTGGTAATGCGAGTATTGTGGCTACCTGATCACATCAGCGCCCTAATTGGAATTTTGCTTCAATGAACAGAGCCATTTTATTTGCAAAGCCACTCTGAGTTTGCCATCATCAGTGCTGCAGCTCAGATTTTGGTAGTTTAAAAAAAATCATCCCTCTATACATAAGTGGTATATGCCTATATGATTTTTGAAGGCATCATTCGAAAAATATTTCAGTTGGGGGATTTGTGTATGGCTTTGGACTATGAGAAGCTACAAGGGTTTCTGGAACAACATTGGTACTGTCAAAATTTGATTTAGTAATTGTGATTGTACAGCGTATAATATAGTTCTCAGAACTAAGTTTTAGTGTGGTCTATTTATATATTATCCTGTAGGATGCAATATAGTCATGCTAGGGTTTTGAAATAACTTTGAGCATAATATATATTAGTTTCATAAGCAGTTATTTATTTATATATATATATCGTTCAGTTCTGTTTTTGTTTATGCTTGTAAAAAAATGGGAAAAGGCTCTTCAAGGTATCTCCCCTTTTGTTGCAGCCATCATATTTGTTTGCTATTCTCTAGTAGATTTCACTATAATTCCAGATGTAGTTAGGCCCTAAGGTCTCAGGGTTTGAGCCAAGGCTCTGATACCAATCTGTAGTGCCCTATCTGGGCACTGGGACTCTATTCCATTTATCAATAAATACCTAGTTTTCCCTTGGGCTTTTTAGAAGAAAACAACAGATTCAACCGTCTATGTTTCTGTTATCTATAGGTTTATATGGCTCTGCAATTAAATAACATAAACTTAAGACTGTCATTTTAACTCTGTTCTTTTAACATGCATAATTTGAAAAATAAAAGAAAAGACATTCTATTTAAGCTAGTTTAGTAAAATACCTGAATCCGTCGATTGCAGTCAAATAAGAAGATTTAGGTAGTGGATTCTGTAGGTTACCTTAGCAACCCAAAATGATGTGTCCACCCTGCCGATCAGCTATTATCTTGCCGACCCTAGGAAATCAACGGATTTCCTAGCCCCCGAGCCCACAGACCGATAATCCTGACAGCAACTTTCCTTCGTACCTTTCCATAGCTCAATGGTAATATTTCTCTGAGTGAACCCCACCTCAGTATTTTGAGTTTCCCACCTCCTCAAAGCTTCGAGTTAACCCCCTCCTCGGTATTCCTCCCTTTTCCTCAAAATACTAAGTGTTCCTCTCCTCCAAAACCAACCCCCCCAACTACTAGGTTAAAACTCCTCTTTATAGAAATATTTTCCTCCATAAATTCATAACTTCCTTATCACTCCACCGCCCTAGCTGTCATGGTTTTTGGAAGTACGAGTCATTAATGCATCCCCCTTTTCAAGGTAAAATGAGGATTATATATTATTTTAAATCATTCAATTTCTCTCGAGCAGTGGATTTATTCAATAATTTATTTAAACAAACCCTTTTTATTTACTTGGAATGGTTCTGTTAATTAATTGAATGAATCATCTATTTAATAATTTATTCAATCCACTATGCTTATAAAAAGATTATTATCATTATTATTATTAATTAAATAATAACAACAATAACATAATAATTAATAATAATAGTAATTAAATTAATTGTGAATAGAAATTAGAAATATTTATTTGTTTACTCGATAAGTGTCAACATAGTACTTCTGGGTATAAATAATGGAATATACTTTAATGGTTTAATTAATCATGATCAACAATTATATAGCACACTCTTCTAGTATTAATGTTTAACTTTTATACTTCACATTGAAGACACCTTCATTTGAGGGTACTTACAATTAATGACACTTATTTTAATTGTTCATTACAATGTTTACATACAAGACTAATTAACTTGTTTTATACATTAGAACTTGATAATCTTTTACTAATTAAATCATTCATTAAATACTTAATTGAGTTATCTATGATAACTTATAACATTGTTAAATCTTGGTAAGTATGTTGTAACTAATATTATCGTGCATGTGCATAATGTGCATGCGTGGCCAGCGTATGCACAAGACGGACATGTACTATAAACATACGTCCTATTTCCTATGCATAATAGCTAACTAATACCAATAATACTTTATGCAAACTGAACAAGTATACATTCATCATAATATTACTAAAACATCATCGGTTACTTTACCAGTTAACCTTTAAGATTTCATTTCATTATTTTTATGATTACATTTGTTCAATCAATCAGGTACAAGGAAAGCTACCTACTACCACTAACTCAAGATCAACGGATACCCAACCCTCAACAGTGCCACTATCATATCCTCCCATCCTAACCTACGTCCACATCCTCCCTATCCTTCCTTTGCTAGTATAAAAGTGGATGTCGGACTCACCGACCTAACCACATAGAACTTGAGAGTGATAGCGTCGGCTGAACAGTGGACCTATCCTCCCCTAGCAGGCATCCGACCATCGTCATCACAACTACATGGGGAGTGTGTCTCAGCACGGCCCTCCCATGACCTCGGGTATCATAGGAACATAGGGTGGGAAACACATCCATCCCTCTCAACATACCAGGTCTACGCCCTTATCAAATCATACTTTGCTGCTATCGACATTATCGGTCCATGTCATCGTATCATCAATTCCGTTTGCTAAGGTTTACTGCATGGATGGGTTCTTATCCACATATCAGATCAAGTATCCGGCTATCCCATAGCCCTTGTGTCTTGTAGGTTAGTATTCCGCAAAATACACATTTTATAACAATCATTTCCATTCGATCACCAATTGATCCATATCATCAACATCATTTTATTTCACGTCACAATTTTTATCGCATCACAGGTATGCATGGAATATAACAGTCCTATCAATTTCATCATAGGATGGCACTCACGTACAACACCATATATTTCACATTTCATCAATGAAAATGCTAAACATATATTTTCATCATAAAAGCAATGAACCTCATGATAATCATAACTTAATAACTGCATGAATATAGTAACATCATAACTGTAGTATCAACATGGACATAGTAACATCCTAAACATAGTAGCAGCATATCATCATGTCTAACATGCCGAAAATATAGTTCACTCTGTCTAGCTGAGTTGAACAGATAACGAGCAAATAAAGTGAAAGGTGTCTAACTCATAAACATGCCTAGTCAAAATATGGGGCGTTACACTTAGTCAATTTCCAAAGTTTCACAAACTTGCCATACCTTTCCAGAATGATGTCAGATTGTAACACTGACTTCATGATAGCACCAGAACACCATCATGTGTCTTTCCAGCTTCATCACACATGCCATGTCATCACTTCCTTCAATGCCTCTCTTTGTTTGCAACGCTTATGCAATTCAATTGGACAAGAATACCAAATTACATGATCGAACCAAACACATCAACACTAAATATCACTTGATTCAAAATCATGTTGAGGCCAACAACATTCATCTGACACATTGTTCTACTTCAGAATAAATTGCAGATACATTTTCTAAAGCACTGGGTCATGAAAAATTTGAAAAATCCAGAATGCAGCTTGGGATGTTAGATGTCCCTTTAGTTTAAGGGGGTAATGTTGACTCATATTTCGGGGTTAGTTATATCATTTATAGTTAGTTAACAATTTTATTTAGTTAATAAGTTACAGAGACATAATAATCTCTTCTTGGTTCTGTATGTATATAAATACTTCTGATGTTTATCAATAAAATGTATTACATTGTGGAGTTTTATTTCTCACAACGTGTTTCAATTGAATACCTCTGAGCTAAAGAAAAATTTGAAAAATGTTAGTTTTTCATCATTTAATTCAATAGATCTAGGATCTTAACTGAAAGAAAAACATGTACAGCATATCAAGCATAAGAGACAAGAGACAAGAGACACAAAACATTTCACTAGGGAAAACCAAGAAGGTGAAAAACCCCGCAACTTCCTCAGAGATAGAATAAGAATAAATACAAGGATCACAATGAGCAAACCCAATAGATAGATATATTCAGCAGCATGCTCCTCCTCCACTTGTGCGCACTCCTCCTCTTCTCTCACTAATGTGAAGTGAGTGAATAATAGAATTTGTAAAATGAGAGAGACACACTCTCAACTAGGTCGGCCTCAACTTAACAAATTAACATAAACTAACTCTAGGCCGACCCCACTAGGGTGGTCTAATAACCCTTTGACCCACACAACTCATACAGGGCCGACCTCAGCAAGGTGGTCTAATAACCCATCAAATATAAGTTGTGACATTTACAATAATACTTGCGACACTTGCAAATACAAATGATGATACTTCCAATCGGAGGAATAATACATCTCCATTGGGGAAACAATAAAGTACAAATACAATATACAAGTGAATATCTTCCGAAGTTACAAATACATCAACACTCCCTCTTAACTAGGAAGGTATTCTCTTGACACAAGTCATCAATACACATAGGCACAAGTCTTCAATTCTGGAGTTGGATCATCAACACTGGATCACAGAGCATCATCATCATCATCACTGCTGTTGTACTCGACATCTCAACCACTAGGCTATCTCATAATTCTTCTCATCATAGGAAGTTCTATAGAGCCAACCCTTTTTCATGCTGGATGTAGGCCCACCTCCTACAGGTCTTCATCAACACTGGCCATACTGTGAAATCCTCAGGACTTATTACGTGCATCACAATGCCTTGGAAGAGTATCCCAGGATCCTTTATGTGCCGAAGAACGATCGACAAGATCTCCCAGGTCAACTTACATGTGAATCCCACCACAATGCCTCGAAAGAGTATCCCAGGACTGATTTACGAGCGTAATGCTCAACCTATCATATCTCCCAGGTCTAGTTACATGTGGTCATGGAAAAACCTCGAAAGAGCATCCCAAGACTAATTACGAGCGTACTACTCAACCTATCGAATCTCCCATGGTGCTATTATATGCCATAGGAAAAAGCCTCAAAAGAGGATCCCAAGATCCTTTATGTGCCGCAGCACGCCCAACAAGATCTCCCAAGTCTAGTTACATGTCCTCCTAGAGCAATGCCTTGAAAGAGTATCCCAGGATCCTTTATGTGTCGTAGCATGAGCGGAAAGATCTCCCAGGTCAACTTACATGCTCATCTGCACAACCTGTCCACGGCCATAGAGTATCAACCTGATACTCACCATACATCATCCTGATGTACATGATCATCATCGTAGCATCATCTTGATGCATATCATCCAGAGTATCATCCTGATACTCATCACACATGATCATCCTGATCATCGTCACTCCATCGTCCTGATGCATGTCATCCAGAGCATCGTCCTGATACTCATCATACATGATCATCCTGATCATCGTCACTGCATCGTCTTGATGCATGTCATCTAGAGCATCGTCCTGATACTCATCACACATGATCATCCTGATCATCATCACTATATCGTCCTAATGCATGTCATCATACATGGTCCAACTGATCATACAAAGCATCCACCTGATGCATATATATATACATGATCCAACTGATCATACAAAGCATCCAAATGATGCATATCAATATAGATGATCCAACTAATTATACAAAGCATCCAACTAATGCATATGCAAAGTAGTAACTAGAGCATCATCCTGATGCTCATCACACAACGCTTACATCCACAGCCATGGGAAGGATCCTCCTCTCACCATGCTTGGAATGGCTCCTGCAAATGTGTCCCATAACTTCTTCCTCGAAGTATCTTCAATTTGAAGAACACCAAGCCTCTCTTTGAAGTACTCAAACTTCACTCTGGCTAGTGGTTTCGTGAACACATCTGCAACTTGCTCATCCGTCACAACATACAGGAGCTTCACTACCCCACTCTGCACCATATCCTTGATATAGTGATATTTGATCTCAATGTGCTTCGACTTGTCATGGAACACCGGGTTCTTAGACAACTTCACACAAATCTGGTTGTCACAAAAGATACCAGTAGCATCCAATGGGAGATCAAATAACTCAGACAATAGCTTCCTAAGCCATACTTCCTCACAACTAGCCGAACAAGCTGCAACATACTCTGCTTCGGCTGTACTCAGTGCTACGTAGGACTGATTCCTTCTAAACCAAGAGATCACACCTGATCCCATACTGAAGCAGCACCCTAAAGTGCTCTTCCTATCCATAGCACTTCCTACCCAATCTGAATCAACATAACCCTCCAGGTTAAAATTTTGATTCACATCATACTTGAGCCCATAGTCAATTGTACCCTTTAGGTACCTCAGAATATGCTTTACAGCAACCAGGTGAACACCTCTAGGATCCACCAGGAACTGGCTCAATGTGTTCACCGCAAAGCAAATATTTGGTCTCATGTTCATCAGCTACATCAAGAACCCAATCATTTGACGATACACCGTGACATCAACCAGATCAGATAAAGCATCACATAGAAGCTTCAGGTTCGATTCCATAGGTGTGGCCATGGCCTTGCAGTCCATCATCTCGAATCGCTTCATGATCTCCACTGCATACTTTCCTTGTCCAAGGAAGATTCCATATGCACTCTTCCACACCTCCATGCCTAGAAAGTAATGCACCATCCCCAAGTCCTTCATCTCGAACTCAGCAGCAAGCTTCCTCTTTATATCGGCAATCAATCTAAACTCACCTGTAACGAATAGGTCATCCACATACAATAGTAGTATTACTGGATTTCCTACCTCAACCTTGTAGTAAAGGTTGGAATCTTCTTTACTCTTGGTAAAGCCCAAACTGGATAGAAAGTTGTCTATCATACCAAGTCCTAGGAGCTTTCTTCAAGCCATACAAGGATTTCTTCAATCTGCACACATATGACTCCCTGTCATGTGTCTCAAACCCGAGTGGCTGCTCCACATACACTTCCTCTTCGACTACACCATTCAAGAAAGCTATATTGACATACATCTGGTGTATCTTCCACTTCATCACTGCAGCCAGAGCAAGTATTGTTCTAATGGAAGTGTATTTGGATATAGGAGTAAAAGTCTCTTCATAGTCTATTCCCTCTTTCTGGGAGAAGCCACGAGCTACAAACCTCACTTTGTATTTCTCTATGCTACCATCTGCAGCATGCTTGATCTTATAGATCCACTTGGAAGTCACAATAGACTTCCCTTCAGGTCTTGGGACCACATCCCAAACATCATTCTTCATGATCGACTGGTATTCATCGACCAAGGCATTCTTCCATTACTGCATCCTGAATCCTGGGAACTTCAGATTCTTCAATATCTTCAATAGATAATTTTATTGAACTTCGTTGTTGGAGCACATGTTGTTTTCCTTCTTTTGTAAATGATTGTACACGATATTTCCTACAAGTCAAATTCAATTGCATGATTAGAAACTTCTCATAGTTTTTCAAAAACACATTCTTATGCATAAAGACATATGTCTTACAATCATGCAATTATCTTAGCCAATGCTTCAATACAACATTTATCCATATCCCGTAACTTTCTAAATGCATTCCATTTCTACCAGAACATTGTTAAAAGTGTGCACAACTCCCAACATGTTAGCAAAGAGGTTTCATTCTAGATAAATAGCAATGGAATGTTCTACAGTACCATAGGCCACTTACCCATTACTTGCATATTAGTAGTATCTTGTTCATTAATGCAACTTTTTCTAAAATGCAAAATGTACATCCTAAATCTAGGAACATAAGTATGTACATGACTGGACAACATCATTTAAGTAATCACATATATAATAAATGACAATTCAAATACTTATCTTTGTTTAGTTGTAGGGTGGACTCCCTCTCAATATTTGCTTCCTTGTAGGAACTACTGGAGTGTGCTCCCTCTTGGTCTTTGCTTCCTGGATTACGTATCCTAGAACTTATATCCATCCTGGACCACTATGCATGCTTAATTGTGCGCTAGTGTCATCATTGTGTTATCCTCAAGATCTCATACATAACCATACATATATTAGTATAAACTCAATACTATCAAAACATTATGATTCTAAATAATCTTAAATATGTATTGTCATGATCATTTCATACATAGGTAATAAGCATTAGTATTCAAGGTTTCAGGGAAGACTTCTTTTACTCATGCATATTCTTATTTGACCATAGGACTCTTCTGGTTAGTCATATCATCAATCAAAGTAAGAAACATAATATGCATAAACCCTTGATTACTTAAACTTCTAACTTTCATTATCATTCATACAAAAGTATAATATCCTAACACAATGTAGGATTCTTACTTGATATAGGAAAAACATACATGGATTATCATGCTTGCTAGTTATGTCTAACATACCCATGTATTGTCTTTTTGTTCTTCTTCAAAGACTTGTGCTAGTAACCTGCATAACTCATAAGTTAACCATTGTAGAACCAAAATTATACATACCTCGTAAGTAGAGCTTCTATGTGATCCATGACTATGGATGAGTCTTTGTCTTCATGTCACCATGGTCATATGTTCTTGATCTAGAACTTGATCTGTCTTTCTTAATGTACCTTTCATGTTAGCGGACAACATCAACGTCATACAACATCATGGTGCATTAGTACAATCATAAGTGTCATAACCCTAATCAATGAATGTCTACAAACATTCATACTTTTACTAAGGTGATAAGACAAGTCTAAGATTAATCAAGATTGTACTAATAATATGAAAACAAACATATCATAAACTTAACCATGAACAGATTTCACAAACATACCTGTATCTCTTCAAGTCATACCTATCGGGATTTCTTGTAGCTTCTCATGTAAAGCCTCAGCCTCATCTCCCTCTGGAACTGGAACTTCTTCACTTATGCGGGTGTCCAATTCATTCTCTTCTAGGATTAACCCAATCCACTTTGATTTGCTGAAACTGGATTTGGAGTTGGATTAGGGTTTGTTAGAGAAACCCTAAAAATTCAAACTTTGAATTTCAAACTTCTGATTGGATGAAAATATGTGGCTTTTTGAGCTGATCAAGCTGGTATACTTCAATTTTGAAAACTGCAAAATTTGACCCTTCAAAATTGCCTTTGAAACTTCTGGATCTTCTAGACATGATCCCGAACTAGGGTTTGATAAAGCTCGATCTTCTGCCCATCCAAAATGTTCGATATTGTGTTCTAAACTTTGATTTTTCTGAGGATCTTCCAGCTGTGGTCACAGATTTCAAAAATTCAAACTTTTGCAGAAGCCTTAATTTTTCACCTTTCCAATCAAAATCCTGAACTACGGTTTGATCAAACTCGGCCTTCTGACCAACCAAAAAATTTGATCTTGGTCTCTAAATTTCAATTTTGATGAGTAGAATTCAGCCGTGGACTCTGATTCCAAAAATTCCAACTTTCTCCGAATCCCTAAATTCCCGTAGCAGTGACAAGCTAAGAATGAAGGTGCTCAGAATCCAATTTTGTTTTGACAGAAATATGCACCTGATTGTTTCTGGTGCATCTCTAACATTACGAATCCATAGCGTCTAAAAAATTGGCCTGTGGTATCCTGACCTGTCATCTTTCCAACCCCACAGGTCTGGCCTCAATTGGATTCTCTGAGAGAGAATTATGCTAAGTGTCGTAACGTGACCTATTTATGAGATAAAACGGGAGAGCAAACTTGTACGGCGTGCCACATGTCCCTGGTTCAACTTCGGCCTCTGAAAAAATTACCTGAGAAACTAAAGTCTGTGCTCTTACTGTCACTTTTTACAGAATTTCATTTGGAGCTTCCTATCCCAAGTTGTGACCTTTTTTCCTAGGTCACCTGTTTATGACTGAGATCCGGAAGAGGCAGAAACCCTAGATTGTACAAATCATATCTCACAAAGTACAACGAATCAGATGCTATGCTTCGAACACAAGGTACATGGGGATGTTACCTTCAACCTATAAAAGTTTCAGATCCTGAACCTTTTCCAAAATGTATTTATAGCAAAATTTCTACGATGACTAAGTTTTTCTATATCAAGCCCTAGCTTTCAATTTGTCGCAAGTGAAACAAGTCTCATAAATGCCATAGCATGCCTTCCTTCAGGCTAGCTCTGATACCATGTTATTTTTTCATCATTTAATTCAATACATCTAGGATCTTAACTTAAATAACAACATGTACAGCATATCAAGCATAAGAGACAAGAGACACAAAACATTTCACCGGGGAAACCAAGAAGGTGAAAACCCCACAACTTCCTCAGGGATAGAATAAGCATCAATACAAGGATCACAATGATCAAACCCAAGATATATATATCTTCAGCAGCATGCTCCTCCTCCACTTTTGCGCACTCCTCCTCTTCTCTCACTAATGCGAAGTGAGTGAATAATAGAATGTGTAAAATGAGAGAGACACACTCTCTATTTATACACTAACTTTCACTTGACCTTTACACAACTAGATCGGCCTCAACTTAACAACTTAACATAAACTAACTCTGGGCTCACCCCACTAGGGTGGTCTAATAACCCTTTGACCCACACAACCCATACAAGGCCGACCCCAGCAAGGTGGTCTAATAACCCATCAAATATAAGTTGCGACACTAGCAAATACAAATGATGACACTTCCAATCAGAGGAATAATACATCTACATTGGGGATACAATAAAGTACAAATACAATATACAAGTGAATATCTTCCAAAGTTACAAATATATCAACAGAAAAGATGTCAATGAAAGTTGTACTGGACTGGAAAAAAAAAAAAAAGATGTCAATGAAAGTTGTATTGGACTAGAAAAATGAAAGAAGAAAAAAAGAACTGTTCATTAGAGCGAGACTCCACTCAATCATTGTACCTTCACTTTACATTTCTTCATTTCAAAAAATATTTCTGATTTAAAATGTTTTGAAAAACAAAATGTTTTAGGTTTTCAAAGACTAAAATCATATGCCAAATTTTGAATTTAAAATATTGTAAAAAAACATTAAGAAAATAATGGAATGGATAACATTGAAAGTAAATGCTCACAAAAACACATATTGCAATGCAACGATTGGAAAAATAAATATAAGCTACTCCTAAAGAAAAAATAATGAGCCAAAGAAAAAATATGAAATGGATGTCAATGATATGAACTAAAGAAAGAAAGAAGAAACCAAAAGAACTTTTCACTGGAGTGAGATACCACTCAATCATTATACCTCCATTTTTATGTTCTTCATTTAAAAATAATAATATTTCTCATTAAAGTGTTTGGACTTTCAAATATTACAATCATATGTTATGTTTGCAATATTAAATTTTGAGTTTAAAATATTGTAAAAAAAAATGAAAAAATAAAGATTTGAATGTATACTTTTTTTTCATAACTAAAAAAATCCTTTTATTAAATGAAAAAGATGTGTCAACAAAACATTACATCAGTAGAGAAACGATAATACTTCTCATTACCCTTCGTCCTTTCATAGATACAAAATTACATCCACCTTGGAGATATACTCATCAATGTATTCTAACTACTAACATATGTATTGTCATATACTTTATTCTCTTAGCCAAAGATAAAAGGAAAAAAAAAACCTAAAAGGAAAGTTGTATTGCATTAGAAAAAAAGAAAAAAAAAACAAAATATTGTTTAAAAACATTAAGAAAATAATGGAATGGACAGTATTGATTTCTTGCACATGATTTCCTACATTGGTAGTTTGATTTCTTGCACATGTGACCATCATAAGGAAAACTGAAAGCATGGGTGGATAACCAATTTAACAAGGAACAGATCTATGTCACCCTATGAATTTTATTAGCACAAGGACACCTCCTTGCAGGCATTTACAAATGGCCTTTTAAACTGCTAATTCAACACTTAGACAAAAATTGTCAAACCCTAGGGTAACATGAGATTTTTATTTTCACCAATTTTGAAGTGTGAGACATCCAATGGATAGAGTCCAACAAGGTGACTTCATCTAAACCAATTTCACCTCTTGAAGCCTCTTTCTCTCTCCTCAACGGGCATGTTATTGGAGTAGTGCAAATCAAGCTAGGAGGCACTTTTGGCCCTTGTGGGCTTAATTAAGCCCCTGTGGGCATCTAGGCATCCCATAAGCCCTTGTGGGCTTAACCTCAGCTCCTTGAGCTTTTAACCCCTTTTGCGGGCATTTCATAAGCCTTCTGCAGGCATAAATGAGCCCCTTGCGGGCATCTTTAGCCCCCTTATGTGGGCATGTTTATAAGCCTCCTGCGGGTATATTGGAGGCCCCTTGCGGGAATCCTAGATCTCCCTTGCAGGCATAACATCGACCCTATAGGCATCTTCCTAATCCTTTGTGGGCATAATATAAAGTGTCTTTCAACCTTATTTTTCACTGATTTTGGCAGGCCAAAATCTCGCACGTGAGCACAAAATAGAAATCTGACTCCATGGCTGGATATCCAGTTCATCCAAGAACAGGACTATGCCATTTGATTAGTTTTATCATCTCATGAACACCTCTTTGCGGGCATTTCCAAATGGCCTCTGAGCCATGTGATTTTGACACCTAGACAAATCTTTGTCTTTAATATGCAAATCACTTTTTCTTTCACTTTGGCAGATTGATTTCTTCCTCATGTGATCTCCATAGAGAAAACTACAAGAATGAATGGATAACTACTTCAATGATGAACAAGACCATGTCAAAATATGAACTAAGTAACACATACCCATCATCTCGCGGGCATTTGAAAGTGGCCTTCCAAACTGTTGATTTGCCACTTAGGCAAAATTATCAAACCCTAGGTTAATATAATGAGATTTTTATTTTCATCGATTATGAAGTGTGAGACATCCACTAGATAGGGGACAACTAGTGGATTCTATCCAAACCAATTTCACCCCTTGAAACCTCTTTCTCTCTCCTCGACGAGCATTTTATTGAAGTAGTGCAAATCAAGCTGGGAGGCACTTTTGGCAGGTTAATATCTTCTTCCTCAAAGACTCTTTGGTCAAGCCAATGATATGGTTGGATGCCCCAAACAACATTCTAGAGATCCATGCTCTCAAAATATTTTAAAACATCAACAACAGGAGATGGCGGGAATTTTATTGAGGTTACTTAAGGCATTTCTAGTGAGTTTACACTTAAACATTTTTTGCATTTTCCTAGATTTGGTCCAATCTGCCTGAAACCCTATTTTGGCAGATCCATAACTTCTTCCTCAATCCCTTTCAAGTCAATGTGAAAGCATAGTCAAGTAGAAAAAACAACATCCGACAAGATGACCATATGGTGCGGGCATTTTCTTCAACTCACAAACTATGGCAAGCATTTCTATGAGGCCACTTGGGCAATTTTGCTACTTTGGTGTAAAAGTAACCTGGGACCCTGTTTTGGAAGGCTGTTATCTTTGTCATCAAACATCTTCTGTGAAAACTAAGTCCATGGAGAGATAGCATCTATGACAAGCTAAATAATTATAGTTCTATATAATTTTTATCATTCTCCCATGAGGTACGGCGTGCATTTTCCCAAGGCCACCTGAATCAGTTTTCCAACACTTAGTCATTTTTAGGAATTACTCTAGTGTTTATCCTAAAACCCTATTTTGGCAGACTTATAACTTTCTCCTCAGACATGCTTAAGAAAAATTGAGACCATGTTTAGGTAGATAAATCAAAAGGATACAACCTAACCATATGATGCAGGCATTTACTTTAAACTATTATTTATGTCGGGCATTTTCTTGAGGCTACTTAGTCAATTTTACTTCCTCTGGTGGAAAACCCTGTATTGGCAGACCTATAACTTTCTCCTCAGAAGTGATTAAGGAAACCTAAGACCATGAATAGATATCCACTTCAAAAATCTATATCCTAGAATGATGGTGCGAGCATTTTTCTCAAACCATGAATTATGGCGGGCATTCTCTGAGAGCAGTTTTGACTAATTTTTACATACTAATTTTCACAAAGTTGTCGTTCTTTTCCAAAATGATGTCAAATTGCAACACTGACTTAATGATAGCAACAAAACACCATCATGTGTCTTTCTAGCTTCATCACATATGCCACATCATCATACATGCCAAGTCATTACTTCCTTTGTCATTTCTTTGTCTTTCACTGAGATTTCCCTGCCATAATGTCCTTGGTTATTCCTTTGTCATTACTGAACTCCTTTGACATCAATGAAAATCATATTCAATAGTTTGGATGCACCAAACAACATTCTAGAGATCCATAGGCAGTTTTAGTGATTTTACACTTAGACAATTTTTGCACTTCCTAGACTTGGTCCAATCTGCCTGAAACCTTGTTTTGGTAGATCCATAACTTCTTCTTCAGAAACTTCTAGGTGGCCCCAGGGAAATGCCCACCATAATTTGGGGGTTAGAATAAATTCCTGCACCGTATGGTCAGGTTGTACTTTGTTGAGTTGTCTACTTGACCATGGTCTTAGATTGTCCAAAACGTGTATGAGGAAGAAGTTATGGATCTTCCAAAACAATGTTTCAGGTAGATTGGACCAGTCTAGGAAAGTGCAAAAATTGTCTAAGTATAAAATCAGTAGAAATTCCTGAGTGACCTTAGTAAAATGGCCGCCATGTCTTTTGGTTGGTGTCTAAAATTATTTTGAAAGTATGGGTCTCTAGAACGTTGTTTGGTGCATCCAGCCATATCATTGGTTTGTCCAAAGAGTCTCTGAGTAAGAAGATATTGATCTGCCAAAAGTGATTCTTAGCTTGATTTGCACTACTCCAGTAACATTCCCGCCGAGGAGAGAGAAAGAGGCTTCAAGGGGTGAAATTGGTCTGGATGGAATCACCTTGTTGGCCTCTATTCATTGGGTGTCTCACACTTCCAATTTGGTGAAAAGAAAAATCTCTTCATTCTATATACCAGCTAGGGTTTGATAATTTTTCCTAAGTGTGTGTGTTTCAATAAATTCATCTTCATCATCATTACGTCAATTTTGCAATCTGACATCATTCTGGAAAAGTATGGCAAGTTTGTGAGACTTCGGAAACTTTGGAAATTGACTATGTATGGAAAAACTAGTAAAAAATGCTCTAAGAGAATGCCTGCCATAATTCATAGTTTGAAGAAAATGCCTGCACCATCATACTAGACCATAGCTTGTTGACGTGGCTATCCATTCGTGGTCTCATTTTTCGTTAAGCATGTATGAGGAGAAAGTTATAAGTCTGCCAAAATATGGGTTCATGATAAACTTTGGAGAAATTTTTGAAAATGGCTAAGCATTGGAAAACTGGTCTAGGTGGCCTCAAGGAAATGCTCGCAATAATTTGGGGGTTAGAGTAAATGCCCACACCGTATGGTCATTTTGTACCTTGTTGAGCTATCTACTTGACCATGGTCTCAGATTGTCGAAAAAGTATCCGAGGAAGAATTTATTGATCTGCCAAAATAATGTTTCATGCATATTGGACCAGTCTAGGAAAGTGCAAAAATTGTCCAAGTATAAAATCAGTAGAAATGCCTGAGTGACCTTAGTAAAATTCCTACCATGTCTTGTGGTTGATGTCTAAAATTATTTTGAGAGTACGGGTATCTAGAATTTTGTTTGGTGCATCCAACCATATCATTGGTTTGTCCAAAGAGTCTCTGAGGAAGAAGATATTGATCTGACAAAAGTGCTTCTTAGCTTGATTTGCACTACTCCAGTAAAATGCCCGACGAGAAGAGAGAAAGAGGGTTCAAGGGGTGAAATTGGTATGGATGGAATCACCTCATTGGCCTCTATTCATTGGTTGTCTCACACTTCCAATTTGGTGGAAAGAAAAATTTCTTCATACTATAAACCTAGGGTTTGATAATTTTTCCAAGTGTCAAATCAACAGTTTGGAAGGTTAAGAGGCCAATGGGAAATGCCCGCAAGGAGGTGTCCCTGTGTTGATAAAATTAATCAGGTGGCTTAGGCTTGTTCCTTTATGAACAGGCTATCTATCCATAGGATCAATGTTGATGTATTTGTAACTTAGGAATGTATTTCATATATGTATATTGTATTCCTATAGAGATGTTATTATTCCTCTATATGGAAGTGTTTGTATTCCTATAGAGATGTTATTATTCCTCTATAAAGAAGTGTCGTCATTTATATTGTAAGTGTCATAACTTATACTTGATGGGTTATTAGACCACCTTGATGGGGTTGGCCCTGTATGATTCATGTGGGTAAAAGGGTTATTAGACCACCCTAGTGGGGGTCGTCCCTGTCAGCATTATGTTATGTGGTTAAGTTGAGGCCGACCTAGTAAAGGTTATTAGGCAAGTCAAGTCATGTATAAATAGAGTGCAGGAGGCACTCTATTTGATCATTCACTTTCTCACTCATACTCTCATTGGAGAGTGGTGCACTTGTGGAGGAGGAGAAGCTTCTGCTAGGAGAATACTATCTCTTATGCTTGGGTTGTATCATTGATCTATCTATCTCTGAGGAAGTTGCGGGGTTTTTCACCTTCTTGGTTTTCCCTGGTGAAACTCTGTGTCTCTTGTGTGCTTGCATTATTGTGTCCATGATTGATATGCTGTAGATATGATGTACATGTTATTCTCTCAGTTAATATCTTAGATCATCTTGAAAATTCTGAAAAACTAACATGGTATCAGAGCTAGCCTGATAGAAGGCATGGTATGGCATTTATGACACTTGTTGCATTTGCAAAGCTAGGGCTTGATATAGAAAAAACCAGTCATCATAGCACTTTCACTATAAATAAATTTCGGAGAGGTTTCAGGATTTGAAAATATTACAAGTCGAAGATAAGATCCCCATGTACCTTGTGTCCAAAGGGAAACCTCTAATTCGTTGTACTTTGTGATTTATGATCTGTACAATATAGGGTTTCTGCCTCTTCTAGATCTGAGTCATAAACAAGTGACCTAGGAAAAGAGGTCATAACTTGGGATTGGAAGCTCCAAATGAAATTTTGTAAAATGTGACAAGTAGGGCATGGACTGTACTTTCACAAGCCAAAGGTTCAAAGGCTGAAAGTGAACCGGTGACACATGGCACTCCGTACAAGTTCTTTCTCATGTTTTATCCCATAAACAGGTCACATTGCGACACTTTGAATAACTCTCTCTCAGAAAATCCATTTGAGGTTAGACCTGTGGGGTTGGAATGATAACAAGTTAGGCTACTACAAGAAAACTTTTCAGACCCTGTAGATCTTAAATTTCAGAGTTACACCAGAAACAATCAGGTGCATATTTCTGTCAAAGCAGAATTGGGTTTTGAGCACCTTCATTCATGGCTCCGGGAATTTAGGGTTTCAGAGAATGTTGGAATTTTTTGTATCAGAGACCACGGATGGATTCTCCTCATCAAAATCGAAATTTAGAGACCAAGATTGAATATTTTTGTTGGGCAGAAGGCCAAGCTTGATCAAACCCTAGTTTGGGATTTTGATCGGAAAGGTGGAAAATTAGGGCTTCTGAAAAAGTTGGAATTTCTGAAGTCTGTGACCACGACTGGAAGCTCCTCATAAAAATAAAAGTTTAGAGCTTTGGATCGAACCTTTTGGTTGGGCAGAAGGGTGTGCTTTATCAAACCCTAGTTCAGGATCTTGTCTAGAAGATCCGGAAGTTTCAAAGGAAAGTTTGAGGGGTGAAACTTTGCAATTTTCAAATTTTGAGTATACCATCTTGATCAGCTCATCAAGGCGCATCTTTCTATCCTTTCAGAAGTTTGAAATTCAAAGTTTGAATTTTTAGGGTTTCTCTAACAAACCCTATTCTAGCTCCAGATCCAGTTTCTGCAAATCAAGTGGATTGGGTTAATCCTAGAAGAGAATGGATTGGTCACCTGCATAAGTGAAGAAGTTCTTGTTTCAGAGGGAGATGAGGTTAAGGCCTTACATAAGAAGATTACAAGCAATCTCGACAAGTATGACTTATCCAGGTATGTTTTGAGATCTATTCATGATTAAGCTTATGGTATGTTTGTCTTCATTAAGGTTAGTACAATCTTGATTAACTTTAGACTTGTTGTATCACCTTAATAAAATATGAATGCATGATTGAAGATATTCATTGATTAGGGTTTTGACACTTATGATTGTACTAATGCATTGTGGTGTTGTATGAGGTTGATGTTGCCCACTAACATGAATGGTACATCAAGAAAGACAAATCATGTTCTAGTTCAAGAACATATGACCATGGTGACATGAAGACAAAGATTCATCCATTGTCATGGATCACATAGAAGATCTACTTACGAGGTATGTATAACTTGGTTCTATAATGGTTAACCTATTAGATATGTAGGTTACTAGCACAAGTCATTGAAGAGAACAAGAATACATTATGCGGGTATGTTAGACATAACTAGCTAGCATGCTAATCCATGTATGTTTTTCCTATATCAAGTTACAATCCTACCTTGTGTTAGGATCTCTTATATAAGTATACATGGCATGATTGATAACTATTATTCATTTAAGTTAGTAATCATGGGTTTAGGCATATTATGGTTCTTACTTTGATTGATGATATGACTAACCAGAAAAGTCCTTTGGTCAAATAAGAATATGCATGAGTAAAAGAATTATTCCCTGAAACCTTGAATACTAATGTTTATTATCTGCGTTTGAAATTATCATGACTATACATGTTTAATATTATTGTGTTTTGATTATACTAATGAATGTATGATTATGTATGAGATCTCGAGGGGAACACAATGATGATACTAGTAAGCATGCATAGTGATCAAGGATGGATATAAGTTCAAGGACAGGTAATCCAGGAAGCAAAGATCAAGAGGGAGCACACTCCAGTAGTTTCTGCAAGGATGCAGACATTCAGAGGGATTTGACCACTTCTCACAATCCACATCAGAATGGAGTTGCAGAAAGGAAGCAAAGACTGAGAGGGAGTCCACCCTACAAGCAAACAAAGATCAGTATTTGAATTGTCATTTCTTGCATATTTGTTTGTTTAAATAATATTGTTCAATGATGTATATGCTTAAGTTCCTAGACTTAGGGTGTGTATTAAGTGGCCTATGGCACTATACAACATTCCATTGCTACTTATCTAGAATGAAACCTCTTTGCTGACACATTGGGAGTTGTGCACACTCTTAACAATGTTCTGGTAGAGATTGGAAGGCATCTAGAAAGTTACGAGATATGGATAAATGTTGTATTGAAGCATTGGCTAAGATAATTGCATGACTGTATGACATATTTATTTATGTGTAAGAATTTGTTCTGAAAACTATGAGATTTTTTCTAATCATGCAATTTAACTTGTTTTGTAGAAAAGATCATATACCATCACCTACAAAAGAAGGACTACAACATTTGTTCAACAACAAAGTTATCTATTGAAGATATTGAAGTTCCCGGGATTCGGGAAGAACGCCATGATCGAGGAGTA
Organism: Larix kaempferi; assembly: GCA_027924585.1. Classification (NCBI taxonomy): domain Eukaryota; kingdom Viridiplantae; phylum Streptophyta; class Pinopsida; order Pinales; family Pinaceae; genus Larix; species Larix kaempferi. The sequence goes on along the minus strand of BSBM01000093.1, from coordinate 26,922,501 downwards.
CTAGTCGATCATGAAGAATGATGTTTGGGATGCAATCCCAAGACCTGAAGGGAAGTCTGTTGTGAATTCAAAATGGATCTACAAGATCAAGCATGCTGCAGATGGTAGCATAGAGAAATACAAAGCGAGATTTGTAGCTCGTGGCTTCTCCCAGAAAGAGAGGATAGACTATGAAGAGACTTTTTCTCCTGTAGCTAAATACACTTCCATCAGATTAGTACTTGCTCTGGCTGCAGTGATGAAGTGGAAGATACACCAGATGGATGTCAAGACAACTTTCTTGAATGGTGTAGTCGAGGAGGAAGTGTATGTGGAGCAGCCACTTGGTTTTGAGACACATGACAGGGAGTCATATGTGTGCAGGTTGAAGAAAGCCTTGCAGCAAGCTCTTAGGACTTGGTATGGTTGGATAGAAAACTTTCTATCTAGTTTGGGCTTTACCAAGAGTAAAGTGGATTCCAACCTTTACTACAAGGTTGAGGAAGGAAATCCAGTGATACCACTTTTGTATGTGGATGACCTATTTGTAACAGGTGAGGATGGGTTGATTGTCGATACCAAGAGGAAGCTTGCTTCCGAGTTCGAGACGAAGAACTTGGGGATGATGCACTATTTCCTAGGCATGGAGGTGTGGCAGAGTGCAGATGGCATCTTCCTTGGACAAGGGAAGTATGCAGTAGAGATCCTGAATAGGTTTGGGATGATGGATTGCAAGGCCATGACCACACCTATGGCATCAAACCTGAAGCATCTGTGTGATGCTTCATCTGATCCGGTTGATGTCACTATGTATCGTCAGATGATTGGGTCCTTGATGTACCTAACGAACATGAGACCAGATATTTGCTTTGTGGTGAACACATTGAGCCAGTTCCTGATGGATCCCAGAGGTGTTCACTTGGTTGCTGTAAAGTATATTCTGAGGTACTTGAAGGGTACAATTGACTATGGGCTCAAGTATGATGCGAATCAAAAGTTTAACCTGCAGGGTTATGTTGATTCAGATTGGGAAGGCAGTGCTGCAGATAGGAAGAGCACATATGGGTGTTGCTTCAGTATGGGATCAGGTGTGATCTCTTGGTTTAGCAGGAAGCAGTCCTGTGTAGCACTGAGTACAGCCGAAGCAGAGTATGTTGCAGCTTGTTCGGCTAGTTGTGAGGCAGTATGGCTCCGGAAGCTACTGTCTGAGATATTTGATCTCCAGCTAGAGGCTACTGGTATCTTTTGTGACAACCAGAGTTGTGTGAAGCTATCTGAGAACCCAGTGTTCCACGACAGGTCGAAACACATTGAGATCAAATATCACTATATCAGGGATATGGTGCAGAGAGGAGTAGTGAAGCTCTTGTATATTGCGACGGATGAGCAGGTTGCAGATGTGCTGACGAAACCACTAGCCAGAGTGAAGTTTGAGTACTTCGGGGAGAGGCTTGGTTTTCTTCACATTGACGACACTTCAAGGAAGCATTGATTGACACATTTGCTGGAAGCCATTCCAAGCACGGTGAGAGGAGGATCCTTCCCATGACTGTGGATGTAAGCACTGGATGATGAGCATTAGGACGATGCTCCAGTTACTGCTATGTATATGCGTCATGTTGGATGCTTGTTATGATCAGTTGGATCATGTATATGTATATGCATCATGTTGGATGCTTGTTATGATCAGGTGGATCATGTATATGTATATGCATCATGTTGGATGCTTGGACCATGTATCTGTATATGTATTAGGACGATGTATGGTGAGTATCAGGTTGATACCCTGTGGCCGTGGACATGTTGTACAAAAGTAGCATGTAATAAGTCCTGGAGATATGGATAGGATGAAAAAGGCCTCAGATGCTCTTTAGAGATATTGCTTGGAAAGACACTCTTTTAAGGTTTTGCTAGACCACATGTAATAAGTCCTGGAGATTTGGATAGGATGAAAAAGGCCTCAGATGCTCTTTAGAGATCTTGCTTGGCAAGACACTCTTTTAAGGTTTTGTGGGGACCACATGTAATAAGTCCTAGAGATCTAGAAAGGATGAAAAAGGCCTCAGATGCTCTTTAGAGATCTTGCTTGGCAAGACACTCTTTTAAGGTTTTGTGGTAGGGGTCACATGTAATAAGTCCTAGAGATCTGGATAGGATGAAAAAGGCCTCAGATGCTCTTTAGATATCTTGCTTGGCAAGACACTCTTTTAAGGTTTTGTGATAGTCACATGTAAAAGATCCTGGGAGGTCTGATAGGTTGAGCTGTGTGCTCGTAAAATGCTTGGGATGCTCTTTTGAGGTTTTGTTGATGCACGTAATCAGTCATGAGGATTCCACAGTATGGCCAGTGATGATGAAGATCTACAGGTGGTGGGCCTACATCCAGTATGAAAAAGGACTGGCTCTGTAGAACTTCCTATGACGAGTAGTTCAAAGATTGATTGAGATAGCAGCAACAGTGATGATGACGGTGATTCGATGTCGAGGATCCAGTGACGATGATCCATAGAAGAAGGCTTGTGCTAAAAGACCTTTGTTGAGAAATACATTCCTAGTTAAGAGGGAGTGTTGATGTATTTATAACTTCGGAATGTATTTCATATATGTATATTGTATTCCTATAGAGATGTTATTATTCCTCTATACAGAAATGTTTGTATTCCTATAGAGATGTTATTATTCCTCTATACGGAAGTGTCATCATTTATATTGTAAGTGTTGTAACTTATACTTGATGGGTTATTAGACCACCTTCATGGGGTCGGCCCTGTATGAGTCATGTGGGTAAAAGGGTTATTAGACCACCCTAGTGGGGGTCGTCCCTCTCAGCATTATGTTATGTGGTTAAGTTGAGGCCAACCTAGTAAAGGTTATTAGGCAAGTCAAGTCATGTATAAATAGAGTGTGGGAGGCACTCTATTTGATCATTCAATTTCTCACTCATACTCTCATTGGAGAGTGGCACACTTGTGGAGGAGGAGAAGCTGCTACTAGGAGAATACTATCTCTTATGCTTGGGTTGTATCATTGCTCTATCTATCTCTGAGGAAGTTGTGGGGTTTTTCCTCTTCTTGGTTTTCCTCGGTGAAACTCTGTGTCTCTTGTGTGCTTGCATTATTGTGTCCATGATTGATATGATGTAGATATGCTGTACATGTTATTCTCTCAGTTAAGATCTTAGATTAGATTGAAAATTCTGAAAAATTAACTATCAAACTTGCCTCTAGAGTTCACATGTGTGATAGACAATCCTGCCAAAATGAGAAGAAGTTTGTTTTGATGTCCAAATAAGGTTTGAAAAGGCATTTGGAAATTCCCACCAAAGAGTTTCCTTGTGCTAATAAATTATCCAGATGGCATGGACATGTTCCCTAGTGATCTGGCCATCTAGCTATGGTGTCATTTCTCTCTTTGAGGCTCACATGTGTGATATTTTGGCCTACCAAAATTGTGAAAAATAAGGTTAAATGACACCTTATGATATGCTCGCAAGGGCTTGTAAAAATTCCCGCAAGGGATTGTAAAATGCCCACAGGGGATTAATGAATAAAATCACAAGAGATTAAAGATTCCCGCAAGGGATTATGTATGCCCACAAGGGGCTTAATGTATGAGGGCTAAATAGATGCCCGCAAGGGCTTGTAAGATGCTCGGAGGGGTTTGAAAAATGCCTGCAAGGGCTTGTAAGATGCCCACAAGGGCTTAAATTAAGCCCGCAAGGTGCTTAAGGAAAAAACCTGTGAGATCATGCGCGATGCCCACAATACAAGGGAGATAAGCCCGCAAAATTTTGGAGTATGCTCGCAGGTGAAAGAGGAGAAGCCCGCTGGATAAAGATAAAGGCTAGCCCGGAAATGAAGAAGCCCGCAAGCATGAGATGGAAGAAGCCCACAGATGAACAAATAGGGTTAATTAATTAAATAATAAATAGAATTATGAATTAAATGTTAAAAATAACATAGATTTGAAGAGACATGTCGTTTATTCCCAATAATGTTGTTATTTCATCATATTATCTAGTTTGAATGGTGGTATCATTTCATTCATGACAAACAGTTTTATCCACCATCATTGTATGCAAAGTGGTGAAGAACATAACATTCGTAATGAAATGACATTCATATGGTCTTGATATATTAAGAGGCCTATTTTGGTGATATTTATGGCCTTAATGTCTTAAGAGACCTGTTTTGTTGAAAAGTCCAAAATGATCATAACGCAATATTGTATGCAAAGTGGTGAAGATCAAAACATTCGTAATGAAGGTGAGGAAATTCTATGGACCTGTGCATATAAACTCCATCAAAGAAGGTGAGGAAGCACTTAGCTCAACGAAAAAAAGTGGTCATAGGTGCAAAAATGTCACTATGAAATTGTTGAGAATCATGCCTCACATCACAATAAAGTATAAACCAAAGCATTGACTATAGAATCACTAACTCTTGGACATTAAGAAGATCTCAATAAAAAAATTAGAACTTCATAAACATGAATACCATACGAATGAACACCGAATAAACATGAATACCATACTTCATAAGCATTGACTATAGAACCACTAACACCTGGACATAAAAAGTAAGACAACTAATTAAAGCATTTTCCATTATATGCCGATAAATACAAAATTCCATCATACAAAATTTTGGTTTTCATTAACTGTCTATAAATACATATATACATTGATTTATACATGTCTAGCGTGTTTTTGATATGGTTGCAATCCCTCCTCTTGAGCATAAGACAAATCTGAATGGTCTCTCTTGCCTTTCGTAGAAGATTGTAATTGTTCTGGAGTTGGACAAGGAACTTTTTGCAATTTGTTTTCAAGCTCTTTAACTCTCTGTGAAACTTTTTTAAATTTCCAAGAAAAACATTTTTTTCCTCCATCAGTTTGTTCAACATTTCCACATTTTTCTTATAATTTGTTGTTGGTTTTTCTCTCTATCCTTTCTAGCAGACCCGGGCTTGCGGTAATCTTTTAGACCAACAGAACCCTTAGCTCACTGGCCCTTTCGGCAACAGGTCGCAGAGGCAACCTGAAGTCTCACCCGAAGTGATTCTAATGGGAGGCAGAAGACTCAAGTGTCCTCAGCCAAGTTCCGAGGCATCCAGGGTGCTTAAACCCACCTTAATCCCTTTGACTGGAGCTGTCTATCTCATTCCATTACTCCGGCTACGCCTCTGTCTTATCGCATTACGCAGGGGGTGCGATAAGTCCTCCCCCTATGTGAGACCGTCTAGCGATACCTAAGATATCGTAGGCGCGATATCTTCCCCTTCTAGTTCCTGCGGTAAGTGAATCTTGACCGCTTCCTGGATTAATAAGTGGTCTCCGCTATCCTTATCCTGGTACTGCAGTTAGCAACAACATTCAGTCCCCAAGCCTAACCCTCGCTAATGAACTTGACCCCTGATATCTCGCAACAACGTAACTAAGTAGAATATCACTTTGAGCAGTGTCTAAGTAGACCATTCATGACTTACATTCAGTTCCTACTCGCACATTATCCTCTGTTAACAATTATCTAGTTGCTATGCGGGTAGCTATGATTATCGCAATTATTATACATCATTCAGAAGTTAAACTGACGACCATGTACATTACTTATAACAGACTGAAGCATTCATATATAACACAGACAACTGAATGAGAGCAGTAGCTACACAAATACAATAGTGCTACTTAAATAAGCACGTTGTTACTCCCAGGGCGAGAACTACGCCCAGGGGAACTACGGTTCTTGTTTACAACTCTGAAGAATAAACACAGTTCCGTTCCACTCTTTACAACAAGGGTCTTCTGGGAAACTCCACCTCAGTGGGAGCCCTTCTCTATAGACCTCTTTCTCTTCCTGCCTTTTACAATGCACTCTCTTTCTCTCACAATCCCTGCGGATCGCACTATCTCTCAACAGGTTGGCCCTTGTAGTCTCTCAGGGATGTCCAGACTCCGCAACAACAAAAGGCTTGACTAGCCTCTACCTGATGTCTCTATCACTATGTGGCCAACCCCTTATCATATAAAAAGACTACTATATATAGATGGCCCGAAGGTCTCATCGCAGTTACAAAACTGTGGGCCTTATCCCAACAGTGACTCAACCCTAACCACTTTCAGTCGACTGGCTGTACTTCCATGGCCGCCTTCTGTCTCGTCGCCGCTTCCTGCAGTCCTTAGTCTTTAATGCATCGGCCCGTCGCTTCTTCTTGGTTCCAGCAACGCTGACTGTAGTCCTTCTTCTTTAATGAGGGTAGCTGAACCCTCTCTTCATCTCCGGCGCCTTTATTGCGGTGGTTGAGCTCTCCCTTCGGCCTCTTCTTTGTACCACATGCTTGACTTTTCTGTACCTATCGCCGTGATTCCCGCCGGGATTTGCGCTACGGCGATATCTTTGTCTTACCGCCAAAATTGGTACTTTCTCTCCAAAATTAGTTATCCTTCCCCAAAATTAGCAGCTTCCTAAATGCTGCGGAATTTCTCTCCAACAACTCCCCTAACACTTACTTGTGGCTCGTCCCCGAGCCACTCGCAACAACAGCCTGATTCATCTGCCTAAGCTTATCCTTTGCTGCTCGTGAGATTGCTGCGAATTGTGCCTTAAGCGCTTTAATACTTTCATCCATGTGTGTTACTTCTTCCTGCGCTGCACTGAGCAGCTCAGCAGTTACCAAGGAGTCCTCTGTGCCCTCAATGACTCCTTTACTTGAGGTGAAGCTTTTCACCTTTTGCTCTAGTTCGTCAACCAGATGTGCGACTTTGCTTTCATGCGGGCTAACTTCGTTAGCCAGGTTGATCTGCTGTGCTCTGTATTTCTGCACCTGCTGCTGAATTTGTGTGATTTCTCCTTTCTTTCTTATCTTCGCAAGAGCACTCAAGCCCTTGTACTCTTCTTCAGCTCTTGCTATCGCATCTTCACAGTGCTTAATGTGCTGATCGAGCTCGGCTTTCTGTGGGAGCTCCTCTAGCTCCAGCCATGTTTTTGATGCATCTTCCAGGATAGCCTCTGCTGCTTCCACCCGACAGTGCATCTGTGTCTGTACAATTCTGAAAGCTTGCACTCGTGCTTCTTGGATTTCCTCTGGAGTAGGTGGCTTATTCGCTTCTAGTGCAGCGATCCTTGCTTCGTATTCTTCCTCCATCTTTTTCTTCTCTTCATCTAGAGCCTTTGCTCTTTCCGCTATTTTTCTGATCTTCTGATTTATTTCTAACTCAGGCCTGATATCGCACTGCGGAAGTTCTGCTGCAATATTCTTTAAAACAAGAGAGACATCCTGCTCTCGCTGAACATATTGCGTCAACTGGGCACTCTCTGCCTCATGCTGTGCAATGAGCTGCACATTGTCGTTAGACAGCAAAACATTTTGCTCATATGTAACTTGTTCTCTGTGCCTCAGCTCCGTTCCTATCTGCTGGAAAATTTCGTACAGCTGATCCACAGGTACTTCTGGTAGGTTCACCTCAAGAGGATGAACCATCTGCACTTCCATAGGTACAGGGAACTTGATACTTCCCGGCGGTATACGAACAATGTTCGTGCGGTCCCTTGCAATACTTTCTTCTCTGTTCTGTGGAGGGGGCTGCGAACTTTCTGCGACTGTAGTTGGAGCTGGCTGAATCTGCATGGAAGCAGTCTTCTCAGTGATTGCCTTCAACTCTCGCAATTTGTTGTCAAGGCTGATGCGCATACGATCCTGCGATGACTGAATCGCAGCGAATTTATCCCGCATCTTCTCCTGTATTCGGCTGGCGATGAGATCATACTCATCCTCTGTCATGACTGGTGCCTGCGGTTCGTCGGAAGTAACCGCCTTTGTTCTCTTCTTCTTTGCTCGCACCGGAGAAGGGCCTTCAATAGCCTTTCTCTTAGAACCTATTGGTTCTTTCTCTTTGTCTTTAGGATCTACCTCCTGAACATCTTCTGGGTCCTCAGCTGGGGGATCAGCTGGAACTAGGCCAGAGGATAGATCATCATACATTTGTTTCATGTCCTCATCAAAACAATTCTTAATGGTATCTTCAACCTGCTGGATTTCCATGCGATATGGGCCGGGGGCCCATTCGTTATGTTTCCTGAATCCTTTGGGTCTGATGTAGGTTTTATCCCTGTCGACTTTAAATTCCAACTTGGACTGATAAAGATCAACGACCGGCGAGTCGACACGCGGAATCGTTGCGACGGATTCAAGCAATAGCATATAATATTCATGGAATACCATTGCGTTATTCTTGTGCTTCTCGGGGTGACTACTCGCCCAAAGATTTGAGTACCTCGATCCTCTGCACGCCCCTGGTGGCAGTTGTGGAAACTGCGAATTGGGCGGCTCTTTCCATCCAATGAAAGCCATAAGGATCAGCAGCCACGAGAAGTGGAAGCTGTGAAGTGGATCCTGCTGCGCCTGCGCACAGTCTTGAAAGAAACTATTTAACAAAAATAAGCTCCAGTTGTAAGGTTTACCTTTTATGACTTCAATCGCGAGGTGGATAACTGAGCCTGTGACCTCCTTCGGCCTCACCTTGAGGAGGAGTTTTCCAGCCAACAGACTAACAGTAAACTGCAAGGCGTCATCCTGTATTGAGTTGACATCGTAGGCGCGACCTCCTCTTTGCAGCTTATACTCTGCAACCTGCTTGGTTGAGAGCCTGGTATCCTTTGTGGCGCCATCAATATTTATCTGTGGGTCGAAACCAGTCTTCGACAGACCGGTAATGCGGTGAATGAGGTCAACATTGACATCAATTCGGTTACCCAACCATAAGTAACCACCATGCACACATGACAGTAGCGTCCGCACCACAGCATTGACCTCCGGGCCCCGTCCAAAGTGTGGAATCTCCAGGAGATTGAGCAGTCCCGACGGTGCTAAATGGCTTACATGGTCCATGGGGACGAACTCATCGTGCTGTGTCCTTGGGTTCCTCTGAATCGTCATATAACGATCGCGGCGGAATTGTGGGTACAGCGTATAATCTCTCAGATTATAATCAGTAAACTTAACAGCATGCATATTCCCCCACAAGTTACCTTCTTCCTTCACTCGGTTATCCAGCGGTGGGAGTATGAGTTCATATTTAAAGTCTCGTGGAAGAACAATGGCTGGCGCATTCTCTATTCTTGGTGGGAAGTATATGGTAGTGACTGTAACTTCTTCCGGAAGTTCCTGCTCCGGTTCTTCTGAGTCTGTGCTATTCGGGGTCTCGCTACGCTCCATATTAGCTAAGGTTCCCGGTGACTGGCATGTGGACGAAGAACCAGCAGCAATTTTCTTCCCTTTCTTCGCCACAATCGAAGTCATAGCGCACTCGATTCCACCCCTTTGGAATCTCTGCAACACGTCTTCGAGAGGCTCGTCTGGCGCGAGGAGCCTTCCCCTGTGGTACTCTGGACTTCCTATGATTGCTAATCTTAATGCAAATCAGAGTCTGCAACTGTTTCTGGTTTCCCTACTCAGAACTCTGCTAAGAATACGCTTGGCTCGGCTCAACTGCGCTCAACTCTTTTGGTGAAAATGACCAAGTAGCCCCGTGCTTTGAATAGAACGTGTATTTATCATAAGGCGGAATTTTAAATGGCAACGGACCAATGACTGGACCCGCTGGCGGCATTTAATGCATAGACAAGACAGCACCCCGCGCCTATTTATTGCAAACGCCGTTTGAATTTTCGCTGGGAAACTGTGCGCCGGAGTGGTGTCGCATCGGATTTTCCAAATCTAGAAGAATCGTCGTACTGCTGCCAAATCTTAGTACAACAGATACTTGTCAGCCGTGCAGTTAATGCTTGTCAGATGGCGAAGTGACTAGCCCTCTGATGAATTCAAAATTTGGTAGCGCATCCATCTGTTTTCTGTCCTCTGCGATAAGATATCGCATCGTCTGGAGATGGAAAGTGCCACAACTCGCCTCATATCAAAATTATCGCAACCACCAGGAAAGCTGGCTGCGAATTCTTACCTAAAGTATTTCCCGGTGTAGACTCCTTAGGGTGCGATGCTTCATTTCAACTACACTGAACATCTGCACCATTAGCTTCCTTTCGGGGCTAGGGCTGGGAGGTGGCATGGCCGTCGCGATACAGCTTAAGCCGACTGCCATTGATCAGGGTAGGAAGAAACTCCCCACTCATAGTACGAAGCTGTATAGCACCTCCATCTGTTATTTGCTGGATTTGATATGGCCCTAACCAATGAGTTTTGAATTTTCCAGGGAACTTTATAAACTTACTGTCATAAAGGAGTACCAAGTCTCCAAGCTGAAAGATTTTGTTCTTGATATGCCTATCATGCCAAGCTTTTTCTCGTGCTTTCTGCACTTTTTGATGGAATCCTGCGATAAATCTGTCTTCCTCCAGATTGAGCAGCTGCGCCAATCTCTCCTCTAAAGTATCAGAATCAGCCATCTCTGTAAGCTGAGCAATCCTTAGACTGGGTAAGATGTATTCCATAGGCATAACAGCCTCTTGTCCATATACCAGGCTGAAAGGTGTGTGCCCTGTTAGTTTCTTACACGTGGTCCTGTAAGCCCATAAGACAGCATTAACTCTGAGGTCCCAATCATCCCTTTGACTGTTACAAATCTTTGTAAGAGCCTGTTCTAATATCTTATTGAAAGCCTCCACCGTACCATTAGCTTGAGGGTGGTAAGGTGTACTCTTATGGTGCTGTATTTCAAATTCCTCTGTCAAGGCTTCTATGGTGCTATTCAAAAAGTGTGTGCCTTGATCACTCATCAAAGTCACTGGGCATCCAAATCTAGTGATGATGTTTTCAAAAATAAATTGTGCTGCTGTAGCAGCATCACAATTCCTGACTGCTTTCGCCTCATCCCACCTGGTGAGGTATTCTGTTGCTGTAATAATATATCTCGCACCAGTTCGTTTTCCTGGGGGGTTAATAGGACCCACGAAGTCTATGGCCCACTTATCGAATGCGCGTAGCATTATCTGTGGTCGCAACGGCATTTCATCTCTTCTGGAGGGCTTTCCTGTCCTTTGGCAGATATCGCATGATCTGCAAAACTCTTTACTGTCTTTATGTAATGTAGGCCACCATAGTCCGGCTGCTAGGATCTTCTGAGCGGTAGGCTTCCCTGCGAAATGGCCTCCTGCGATGCCCGAATGTGCTTCCTTAAGAATGGTCTGTTTCTCGTGGGGCATAACGCATCTGCGCAAGATTTCATCTGGTCCTAACTTATAGAGGTGTCCTGCAATCAGGGTGAAGTCTGCTGCTTTCACCACTAATTGTTTCTTTTGTTGCTTGGTAAACTCAGGTGGTGCCCACCCTGTAGTAAGTAATTGAATTATGTCTCCATAATATTCATCTGCGACCTGAATGGAGAACAATTGCGCATCAGGTAAGTTGTCCTCTAAATTACTTGGTTCTTCACCTGAGTCTAGCCTTGACAGGTGATCAGGTCCTGCATTTAGTCTTCCTGGCTTAACAATGATTTCGAAATCATATTCCTGGAACAACAATAGCCATCTGCATATTCTTCCCCCTAACACTGGCTTATTGACCAAGTACTTTAATGCAGAATGGTCGGTGAACATCTTGAACGGGGCACCCAACAGATAGTGCCGAAATTTCTGTAAAGCATACACCATTGCTAACCCTTCTCTCTCTGTGGTGGTGTAATTCTTCTCAGCTGTCGATAGTCTCCTGCTCGAATATGCGATAGGGTGGTCAATACCCCCTTCGCCTGGTTGCGTGAGAATAATGCCCAGTGCGATGCCAGATGCATCCACATGAACATGAAAAGGCTTGTTCCAATCTGGAAAGACCAGAATAGGTGCTGTAACCATTTTTTCTTTTAGAGCGTCAAGACTCTTCTGACATTCCTCATTCCACTGAAATTTGATATCCTTCTTCAATAATTTCTCCATTGGTGCGGTAATCTTGGCATAACCTTTGATAAACTTTCTGTAATACCCGGTATGACCAAGTGTAGTTCTCAGCTGCTTTACTGAGTTAGGTGCTGGTAAATTGACAATGATGGCGATCTTCACGGGATCTACCATCAAGCCTTGTCTGCACACAATGTGACCCAACAACATACCAAAAGGCGCACAAAATATACATTTTTTTAAGTTAAGGGAAATCTGGTGCTGTCTACATTTTTCAAACATTAATCGCAGGTTTCCTATGTGCTTCTTGACTAGTCCGAATACAGTCCAATCATCAAAATAAACTTCTAAAAATTGATGGATGTATTCCTTAAAGACAGCAACAACTACTCTAGAAAAAATTGCTGGGGCGTTCTTAAGACCAAAGGGCATTACCGTATACTGAAAGGAGCCCCATTCTGTCGCAAATGTGGTCTTGTGCCTGTCGTCTGGATGGATTCTTATCTGGTGATAGCCTGAAAAGCCATCAGTAAATGAATAGATTTCTTGTCCTCCAACATTGTCTAAGACTTCATCAGTGAATGGTGTCGGAAATGGGTCATGCAGCGATGCATCATTCAGTTTGCGCAAGTCGACACAGATCCTGATGTCTCCTTTTGTTTTCTTTTCTTGTACTACCATGGGACTAACCCACTCACTTTCTTCAACAGGTTCAATGATGCCTGCTGCTAGCATCTTATCTATTTCATCTTTTACTTTTGCTTTATACCGCGGGTTCAACCTGTATGGACGTTGCTTAACTGGCCTAGCATCCTTCTTAAGCGGTATTCTCATGACTCCTAAGTCACCCACTATTCCCTTCATTTCTGTAAAGTTGGTAGGAAATAGGTCCTGATACTCGTGTAATAGGTCTGTGATTTGGCCAATTGTCTCATCATCCCAATAATCTCCAATAGAGGCAAACTTAGGGTCTGTTTCTGTGCCAATATTGCTCTTTCTAATCTTGATTGGTTCTGTTACAGCTGGGATTTCTAAGTGTGGACCTTCAACTTCACGCGTACCTTCTGTTTCTGCGATATTGATACTGCGAGGATCTTCATCCTCATCGCTTGAATCTTGTGCGCAGTTGTAACATTCCAGTGCATGTTCCATCTGAATAGCCCACTCGGGTTGCGAAGCCGCTGGTGATGGGCAATCCTCAAATATTTTAGTCTTTATGATCTTCAAGGCCCGATCAATGCTTGGATGCTCAGATTCAAAACTAAACGTGACCAAAAAGTTTTCAATCATAATAGGCCATGAGATAGTTCCTTTTCTTAGCTCTGTTTCTGTATACCAGTTCCGTGGAACTGTATCCAGTGTGTGGATAAACAAATGAACCCATTCTTCTGCTGGAATTTCTAGCCAACTCTGTTCACAGTTCATAATGTGTGCTCTGGGATCACTCTCCCCTGTGTATTTCCGCTGTGTACAGTCTCTTTCTTTAGAGAATCTAATGCGCATCAATCTCTTACAATCATACCATGATGCGATATGTTCCTTGTGTGTGTACCACCATCTTGCAGGTGTGGCTCAAACTGCAAGGTCAAAAACCTCCATCCTCTGCTCTTGAGGAATCTCTTGTTCAAACTGCTGCAAAAAATCATTGACGTCTGCTAATCCATCAAAAGTTGGAATATACCTGTTTTCAGTCCCAATCCATCGCAGTGATTTAGTCATGAATGCGCATCTGCGAATAGAGACTTCGTGGAGTCTATTTTGCCAATTCTCTAAGCCAACATCTGAATCTGATGTGCAGGAGCTATCACATCTCCAGCTGATATGTCCATCAGCTGTAGGGTCAATGTAATCTGTCTGATTAGAAGTCATTTGGTACAAATTTTCCATGTTATGCACCTCCTCTTCTGCTTTGATTGGCTCAATGTAGCGAGGACCCTGTAAAGGGTCTAATGGTGCGATAACCCGGACTTGAGCATCTTCAAATGTCATCTGCCTTTTCTTTAAGTTGATAACAGCCTTGTTATCAAAAGCCCAATCAATACCTAATAGAGCTGGATAGGGTTTGGTGTCACCAATAATTTCTATGATCTCAAAATCGGCATATGTGTGAACTCCGTCGATGTCCACTGGGACATGCGATAATCGACCCATCGGTGATATTCTCTGCTGATTAGCTAGTCTAAGATGGATAGGGGACCTGCTTAGTTTTGGACTTCCCATCTGTTCCCATGTCTGCTTAGTCAAGACATTTACTTCTGATCCTAAGTCTAGGATAACCTCATCCATTTCAAATAGTCCGATCTACGCTGTGAGCCTCATCTCTCTTCCTGTCCTTGTATGGCCCATTATATGGTGAATGGTGCGCTGTGTATTGCTCACAGAAGGGCTCTGTTGACATTGGTCAATAACTTTCTGAAGTTCCTCTACAGCTTTCCCGTTTCTTAGAAGTTTCAAACAACTCTGCAAGAAGGACTGTACACTCCCGGTCAATTCCTCTTCGTCGCATCTTCCAGATGTGCTAGCCTGTGGTATCTGCGCAGTACTAACATCCTGCGGTGGTTTCCGTGGTATACCCTGAGATGGTAATAATAGTGATCTGGGCGGTGTCTGTTCAACAAAGGAAGTCTTAGTTTGTTGAAATGCCTACTTATTCTTCTGTAGATCAAGTGGGGTAGGTTTTCCTGGAGCTTTGCGCACCCACTGCGTTCCTGTCATTTTTTCCACGTCCTGCGATATGTTGCTTGTGGAGAGACCACTGCGAGTTACAATATTGACCCGTGGTTCGGTTTCGTTCTGCTCAGCAGCGATAAACTGGATAGTCTGATTGGTTGCTGGCTTGGCGTCCTTGATCTTAGCTATCAGTATGGGACATTCCTCTATTGTGTGATCATAAGATTTACAATACTTGCACGTTGTAGTAGGGTTCTGACAGTCTCTAGCGTAATGTCCTGTGCCTCCACAGTTATAACAGGTGATAGTTCCACGGCCACGGCCAGATTCATAGCCTCCTCCGCGTCCTCGGCCCCTGAAATTTCCTCCACGGCCTCCCTGATTCGGATCAGTTTGTGCACGTACTGCTGGTCCGGATGCTTCTGACTGAACTCTGTAAAGGTCATGCTTCCTTTCTATCATTAACTCATAAGCTCTACAGTTGTTTTCGTCATGTCCCACAGATTTACAGAAGTTGCAATATAGGTTCTTTGGTGTCTGCACATATTTCTGAAGGAGGGGGCATTCCTGAGGACTGTGTCCTCTGGTTCTACAAATCTCGCACCATGGCCCCTGGTTCTGCATCAACGGGTTAGGAGCTCCACTGGCGATATAGTCAGCAAAGACAGGGCAGTTATCCTTACTGTGTCCCTGCGCTTTACACTTAGTACACCAAATTTCATGCGCAACCTCCTTTCCTTTCTTAATTTCATGCAGCTGTAAGGTGAGGTTAGCTAGCTGATTCTGCAGATTAGTGATACCGGTGCTAGTTTCTGCTAGAGGTGAAGCCTCTAGTTTTATTGCCATTTCTAATGCTTCATCTTGTGTATTTAATTTCTGTTGCATTAGCGGAAGTCTGATGTGTGGTAATATTGCTGCGATAAACCATTCTTTATGCTGTTGAGGCGCAAGCTCAAAGCTTACCTGATCAATGAGGGTCTTGAACCTCTGGTCAAAATCCCAAACCGTTTCCGTAGGCAATTGTTTAATATCTTTAAGTTCTGCTATGCACTGTGACTCGGATTTAGGTTTTTTAAACTCTTTAATCATAGCAGTTCTAACCTGTGCAAGCGTTCTGTTATGGCCAGTGGTATACTTCATATACCAAGTTAATGCTCTTTCTCTAAATGTGGTGGCCAGCTGGACAAGCTTGACATTATCATCTTGTATTTGCTTAATGGTCCATATGGCTTCGCATAAGAACCAGTGTTGCTCAGGGTCCTCCGACCCTGTACCTTTAAATGTTGGTAGCTTCATATCATCTCCCATTCTGTTTCTAGATGGTGGGTTCTGGTTTGCTGTATGATTACCACTCGGTTGTGTAGATGTGGAGGGTGTAGCGGCAGTATTCGCTGTGTAAGAGCTACTGGACAGGGTTCCTGCGGGATTATTCTGAGTTCCGACTGGCTTTTGAGGAGTCCTAGGGTTCTGACTCTGCTGTCTCGGGTGATCTGAGCTGTCTTCTTCAGAAGAAGATGAATCGTTGACTCTATATCTTTTACCACTACGTGTATGTCCAAGATACTCGTAATCACTTTCAGAGTCTACTGACATTACAATATCATGCTACTATTCATCTGAGAGTATATCCAGTACTCCTTTTTCATATAGTAATTGCTTAATGGACAGACTTAGAGAATTTAGGTACTTACCGCGATAACCCTTGAAGAAGTACCGTTCTGCTGCGCTGAAACTCTTTCTCTGATCAACCGCGAACTCTGTAATGAAGCCTTCCAGCAGACTCGCAAGCCAGAAGTCTACTGCGCGTGAGATGGGGTTATCGACACCTTTCAAGGTCTGAATCAGCTCTGCTGTCCAGACAACTTCTCGATTCTTCTTGACACCGTTGTTGTCAACAAGCTTTGATAACCAACCATATAACTCAATAGCATAAGTTACGAAGAATATCTCATGGAGATCTGTAAAAATGTGCTTCTGTAGCCAAGCCTCAGTGCTCAGTCTAGGATTCTTGTTTTCTTTTGCAGCAAACTCTCTTTCTTTTGACTCAACCCACTGGTTAAGTTCTTGCTTGGTAGGATGCCAACAGAACATCAGCTCAATGTGTTCAAACCGGCAACGGAACCATTTGTTGGTTTTTCTCTCTATCCTTTCTAGCAGACCCGGGCTTGCGGTAATCTTTTAGACCAACAGAACCCTTAGCTCACTGGCCCTTTCGGCAACAGGTCGCAGAGGCAACCTGAAGTCTCACCCGAAGTGATTCTAATGGGAGGCAGAAGACTCAAGTGTCCTCAGCCAAGTTCCGAGGCATCCAGGGTGCTTAAACCCACCTTAATCCCTTTGACTGGAGCTGTCTATCTCATTCCATTACTCCGGCTACGCCTCTGTCTTATCGCATTACGCAGGGGGTGCGATAAGTCCTCCCCCTATGTGAGACCGTCTAGCGATACCTAAGATATCGTAGGCGCGATATCTTCCCCTTCTAGTTCCTGCGGTAAGTGAATCTTGACCGCTTCCTGGATTAATAAGTGGTCTCCGCTATCCTTATCCTGGTACTGCAGTTAGCAACAACATTCAGTCCCCAAGCCTAACCCTCGCTAATGAACTTGACCCTTGATATCTCGCAACAACGTAACTAAGTAGAATATCACTTTGAGCAGTGTCTAAGTAGACCATTCATGACTTACATTCAGTTCCTACTCGCACATTATCCTCTGTTAACAATTATCTAGTTGCTATGCGGGTAGCTATGATTATCGCAATTATTATACATCATTCAGAAGTTAAACTGACGACCATGTACATTACTTATAACAGACTGAAGCATTCATATATAACACAGACAAGTGAATGAGAGCAGTAGCTACACAAATACAATAGTGCTACTTAAATAAGCACGTTGTTACTCCCAGGGCGAGAACTACGCCCAGGGGAACTACGGTTCTTGTTTACAACTCTGAAGAATAAACACAGTTCCGTTCCACTCTTTACAACAAGGGTCTTCTGGGAAACTCCACCTCAGTGGGAGCCCTTCTCTATAGACCTCTTTCTCTTCCTGCCTTTTACAATGCACTCTCTTTCTCTCACAATCCCTGCGGATCGCACTATCTCTCAACAGGTTGGCCCTTGTAGTCTCTCAGGGATGTCCAGACTCCGCAACAACAAAAGGCTTGACTAGCCTCTACCTGATGTCTCTATCACTATGTGGCCAACCCCTTATCATATAAAAAGACTACTATATATAGATGGCCCGAAGGTCTCATCGCAGTTACAAAACTGTGGGCCTTATCCCAACAGTGACTCAACCCTAACCACTTTCAGTCGACTGGCTGTACTTCCATGGCCGCCTTCTGTCTCGTCGCCGCTTCCTGCAGTCCTTAGTCTTTAATGCATCGGCCCGTCGCTTCTTCTTGGTTCCAGCAACGCTAAATGTAGTCCTTCTTCTTTAATGAGGGTAGCTAAACCCTCTCTTCATCTCCGGCGCCTTTATTGCGGTGGTTGAGCTCTCCCTTCGGCCTCTTCTTTGTACCACATGCTTGACTTTTCTGTACCTATCGCCGTGATTCCCGCCGGGATTTGCGCTACGGCGATATCTTTGTCTTACCGCCAAAATTGGTACTTTCTCTCCAAAATTAGTTATCCTTCCCCAAAATTAGCAGCTTCCTAAATGCTGCGGAAGTTCTCTCCAACATTTGTTGATTCCTATTTTTCCTTGACCTCCAATTGTTTTCTGGTATGTTTCAACTGATCTTAACTTCAGTCAATTCACATTTCAGATTATGTATTTCTTTCTCATGCTCTTTTGCCCCCGACTATGTCTTGTTGGGAAGGACAGGAATTGCAATCATTGCAGCAGCTGGCCCTTTTAATTCCTTCTCCAAATCAACAATTGTGGATTTAAGTTTTTGAATTTCCATATCATATCCCAAATGATGAACTCTTCTACTGTCTAAGAGTTTTGATTCCAGCTCCCTTATTTTTGCATCTTTCCTAGCCATCTTCTCTTTCATTTCTTTATGTAATGGTGATGAGCCAAACAAATCACCTAGTGCAATGCTCGTTGAGAAGCATTCTTGTATCATCTTCTCTCGATTTGCTAATGAATTCTCTCGCTCTTCTAAGGACATTGTACCTATAGGTGGTTTTTTCCTTCTACCCTTAGCCTCGTCTCCTTTGGTACCCTTACCTTCACCCTCACCACCGTCTTGATTGGAAATTTTTTTCCTCTACTTTGGTTTTTAAGTTTTAAAGATTCAGAGATCCTTTCTAACCTTGTTCCTTTCAGCTTATCAGCTTGCTTAGAAATGGTTTTTCTCAAATCATAAATTATTGATTCTAATTCTCCAACGTTTTTTCCATGGATTCCTTCCCACTCTTTTAACTTCAACTGATAATATTCTTGTACTACATGTTCAAATTCTTTAATTTTATTCTTCCATTACCAGTAAAGGACCCATTTTTGTCCTCATTGGTGGTACATTGAGAACATGTGGTATTTTTTTCAACTCTTCTTTGAGGTTACTCGCTTCAGCAATAGATTTTTCCAAAGCCTCTTTATACACAACCCTCGCTGACTCAATTTCATTTTCAGCACCATCAGTGATTTTTTCTACTTCTTTGGATAATAATTTAACCATTTATTCTTTCCCTTTTATAATTATGTCCACTTTGAATTGATTATCCACAACTGTCTTCTGCAACACTGTTATCTGTTTAAGGAATTCTAAAATATTATCATCTTTTCTCAAGCACTTTTTTGCCCAGTTGCATATATAGGAAGCTTGTTCCTTGAAATGCTCTATTTTATCATATAGGATGAACACGCACCTACTATCAAAATTATATGATGCAATGTCTAAATGCATAGAGGAATCCCTTGATTCTGATTTGGAAGAACAATCATACTCAATTTCCAACTGTTTAGGAGGAAATCTATCAATAAAACCTTGATGAATGGAAAAGTGAGCAGTAGTTTGTTACATTTCATTGCCTGTCACCTCCTCCCAATGACCTCTATCTACATGTCCCTGTAACTCTTTCAAAGTTGTGGTAGCATGAACTACATCATTTGTGACAAAATCATGATATTATACTCGTAATTCGCCATGGTGCTTAGGACTTTGTATTGGCAATTCCTCGTTCTGTTCAGGAGGGTGTAATGGTAATTCCCCATGGTGCTCATGAGATTGTACTAATTCCTCATTCTGTTGAGGAGACTGTACTAGAAATTCCTCATTATGTTCCCTGCTATTACGTTTCCTAACGTATGTTCATGCTGGTTGATATCACCAATCTCTATTTCAATAGCATGGGGTCGACATAAATCAATAATTTTTTGAAGTGTGCCCAAGAAACTAAATTTAACCTTCCTTAATTGGCTCTCTTACATGGCAAAGCGGACTTTCTTAGCCAATAGATAAGGAATATCTACAGGTATATCTTGCACCCAATGTATCACTACCTGCATACATTCACCCAAAATGTCATGGATGTGATGATTCAGAATTGTCCTAAGGATAATCCCAATCAATGTTTTGTATATTCTGGGAGGGACATATTGAATTTTTAAACCATTCCTTGGAACATTTACTTCTCGCCCACAAATATTACTGGCCATATGGTTCTTCTCTTGTTTGGGGGTTTTCCTTGAGCTTAAAATCACCCCCCTCTGCATGGAATATTTGTAGCTCGTGAAACCAAATCAGGTTCGAGGTATACCCAGTTCCCAAAAATTATGAGTTCTGTATTCCCAACATCATATTTTGAAATTTCCTCATCAACATAACTGAACATTCCAAAAAAAAAGTCGAAAAATTATGCTTTCCTTAGGATAGTTTCCATACCTGGTGGCCACATCTTTGCGTCTCTCCATGCATCTGAATACTCCTGGAATTTTTTTTACTGTTATCCTATCATCTGTGGACGACTGTGTTTCAAGTGGCGTTGCAAAGGAGGATGCCCGCATTTCAACTACGCTCATGGTAGAGGACTCCCCTGTTTGAATTTCAGCCACGGTTATCTAGGTTCGAAGCGGAGGTGAGGTGATGCACGCAGACTGTATTTCAAGCTCACAAATTATGCCCGCGGACTGAATTTTAGGCTCACAAATTATGCCCGCAAAGAGTATTTCGGAAACAAATTAACACTTTTCTTGAGTGTATTTTCAGGTAACTAGTTTCCTTAATAACTTTCACAAAGTTTTTACATTATCAATTATACAATTATTTATACAACTTAAATACCTCTCTATGTTCGTAGTGTCTTCATGAATTATTAAGGAAACCAAAACAATGTGCAAGCTAATTGGAAAAAGTAAGTATATAATATGTGATATGCATAAATTATTTTATGGTTCTAGAGTATAACTTAAAATTGTTTATGATTAATACGACCAACAACAATCAATATGAATATAAATGACATTCTTCATACATTCAAAAGAATCACATTTATGAATAGAGTGGTGATGAAATCAACGTCCAACTAAATGTTCCAATAAAGATAGTCGTAGGATTGATCATTCCATAGACAATGCCATTGATGTCCCCAATGTTTCAAACTATCATAATCATTTTATTTCTTCAACCTTTCGTAATGAAATTTCGTCTCATCATCTTCCTTATCATCATCATCATCTTCTTCTTCATATCCATCATCATCATCATCATCTTCATCATCATCATCATCATCACCATCACCATCAACATGATCGTCATCATCATCATCATCTTCCTTATGATGATCACCATCAACATGATCGTCATCATCATCATCATCTTCCTTATGATGATCACCATCAACATGATCGTCATCATCATCATCATCTTCCTTATGATGATGATGATGATGATGATGATGATGATGACGATGATGATGATGATGATAAGGAATATGATGATGAAGATGATGATGATGATGATAATTATGATGATGACGATGATGATGAAGATGATGATGATGATGATGAAGATGAAGATGATGATGATGATGATGACTAAGAAGTATTGAAATATTGTAACTTCAAAGAATATTCTATTTGTATCTATTCGGAGATGTTTTATTCCTCTATTGGGATGTCATTATTATATTTGATTATGTAAATTCATTGAGGCAAATCCTCTCTTGTAATTCCGGGCAATAGATCCCCTTGAGTCATTTTGTAATGGGGTGTTTAAGTCCCCTAGAGACGTCGGCCCAGTCAGCATTGGGTCAATTAGTTAGGGGTTGACCTAGCTAGGTAAAATGTCAAGTGAGAGATAAAGTATAAATACAAGTGTTGTGTCTCTCATTTTAACACACACTCACTTGTGTATTGTGCATAGGAGAGAGAGAGAGAGAGAGAGAGAGAGAGAGAGAGAGAGATAGAGATTTGCAAAGGAGAAGGATCGCTTGCTTTGGGGATTTTGTATTTGCACTTTTGATCATATATATCGAAAAAGTTTTGTTGAGTTTTCTACCCCATGAGGGTTTCCCAGGATAAATTTGTGTCTATCTTGTGATTGTGTTTCTTGCAGTGATCCTTATTATGCTCTTGTTATTTTTATGATAAAATTAACATGGTATCAGAGCTAGCCTGAATAGGACATCTTTCACAAGGTGAAAATCTCTCTCTTCCTCTAGTGAGAAATTAGGGTTCTGTAAAATTTGGAATTTTTGGAATCTGATTCCATAGATATATGTGGCTCTCCAAAATCGAAATTTAGAGCCTTGGATCAAAAATTTTGAGTGGGTAGATCTCTGGGAAAGTCAAACCCTAGTTTGACTTTTGGACCAGAAACTACAGAAAACCAAAAAACCAGAAAAAATGCGAACCAGAAATCTACTATAGGTCTGAAATTCATAGGTCAAATATGAAGGGTGAAAAGTTGGAATCTCCAAAAAGCAAGTGTACCAGTCAACTCGCCTCAGTCAAGCACATCTCCCAGTAAGGTCAATTTTGCATTTTGAGAATTTTCAATTTTTGGTGACCCCTTGGATAAGATGGCCCCGAGCACTAAGCTTGAGGATAAGATAGAAGGCATAGAGAATTTCTAGGCATGGAAATATAGGATTGGTCTCATTCTTGAAGAGAATGATCTTTCCCAATACATTAAGGATGAAGTTGCAAAATGTTGACACAAATCTTCTCAACAGGGGTTCACTCTATCGTCAACAAACACCTACAGCCCTTACGCACTGGCCCGGAAAGGAATTACCCTTCCAACAACGCCTGCGAAGTAGGCGAGGTCTCACCCGAAGCAAGTAAGGGTGTTGCAGGAACCAAGCTTCCACAGTTGCGAAGAAGATATGTGCATGTTAACCAGAGATTACAATATTTACTATAGTCTATTTAACCAAACATTCGCATATTTATCTCACAGCATATTCAACAGCATATTCGTGTCAACAAACAACATGTATCAACACAAATCAATAAAAAGCATTTAAATAACCCATCATTGCATAACAACAGAATTCATAACTAAACATCTTCATTCATTAACATCTGTGGAACAAACCTCGCAGAGAATAGTCAACAGAATCCAAAAGATCGCATTAATCTCCAAAACTTAGGTGCCCTTAGGATTACAATCTTGTTCTATTTATATGTTTTTCTCTTATTACAATTTGGTCCACATGACCAACTCAACTATTCTATCAACTCTTATATTTCCACAAAATGTGGTGAAAGGTCCTTCTTTTGTGGAATGACCCTTTCACACTTGTCGGCTTCCGCACTTCCTGCGGATCTATCCTGTGCCAATATGTCCCCAACACAAACTTGTAGCTCGTCCTGAGCCACTTCAACAGGACACTGCTGGTGTGCATCCACCCTGTGTGGTGCTTGGCTGTCTCGAAACTATTCTTGCTGTCTGGAACTCACTGTTGTGTACTTCACATCCACATTTGTATGTCGCTGGTTCCCTGTTATGTATTTTCTAGACTCATCCTCTAGTCTCTTGCAACCTTGATCATCTACCTCTCCAAAGTTTGTTGGATCACTCCCCGTTTGTCCCTTCTAGAGAAAGGGGTTGTCGATGATGCCAAGGTGGGAAACAAGCTGACTACTCTAGCACATCTGTTTCGCGCCTTGGATTTCTTCCTCCCAGGGTCAAGGGCCCGTTGCCCTTGTTCTTCTGGTGTTCGATGGGGCCAAGAAGCTGTGAACTATTTCCACATACTTAGACATCTCAGATTAAACCTCGACTTTGTGATACCCGAGTGTCCTGGCTTCCTGTTGCTCTAAGCACTGATGCAGACTCGTCATTCAGGCCCGCAGCGCCCTTGGTGCGCTACCACACGAAATGCAATGGAGCATTTCCACAGCCTCCTTGAAACTCCTAACTTATGCAATGACCTTCCTCGCTCTCAGCATGGGATTCCTACTTCTGGAAAATACTTCGGTGCTCTGCTGGGTGTTTGGTTCTTGTATTTATGCATTTCCTTCATCCAGGATGGTTATTTCTAAAAATCTATGACGGATCCGTTCTGTTGATACACCGATTCTATCATCATTTCATCTGCGTGGGGTGACTGGTTTCCTGCATGCAAGATGAGTGGCCATACTACCCCCCCCATCTACTCCTTATGTCATTCTCGTGAGAATTGTCATCATTGGTGCCTCCGGCCATGCTGTGTGCCAAACGTGCCTCATGCCGGGGCCAATTTATACCTAACTAATAATTATCCATGTTCGTCAGACCTGGTGAGATCCCAATATGGATGCCTAATGAGGGAAGTTGTACTAAGAGCCTACTTTAATTATCAACCCAAGGGACGTACAAACTTTAGAGGTGCAAGCACTATCTGTGCTCTTATAGGATAATCTTTGTCGCAGTTGGGTATCGGTATCAATGTTTTAAGGGTTTCCTACTCAATACATAAAACTGTTTATACTAGGGAATTAAATACTGGGAAACAATAAATCTATTTTAAAGAATTAAAATACTAAAAGCAGTAAATCTATTTTTAAAGAATTAAAATACTAAAAGCAGTAAATCTATTTTAAAGAATTAAAAATGCTAAAAGTGAAAGAGATATTCCTATGAATCTACCTAATGCGGAATAGTGAATCTAGACTATGAAAGTGAAATGCCATAACAGATCTATTCTAAATTAAATAAAGCAAGGTCTGTAATTACTTACGCATAAAACTAGAATTCTAATCTAACATCTCATGCTACACATCTATTATTAAGAAATCAAAGCAATCAATCTTGAGAAGCAATTAATCATGATGGGAAACATTCATAAACCTTAGATCTAAACCATGATTCTTGAAGGCAATGCTAATATATATGGAATCATTGTTTAAAATGTGCGTTGGAAGAAAGCAGCTACAGGACTACTGAAACCGTATTACTGAACTACAGAACGTGTTATAAATTACTATAGAATCAAGACATCATTCAAATTCTTCCATATGTGATATAAATTTCCATCACTGTAAAACACATAATCGAAAATACCTGAAAAATGGAAATCCCCTGACTTACGTGTTGGAGGGGCCCTCTCCAACCCGTACTCAGGAGGGAACGAAACTTATAGACGCTGACTGGGATTTAACATCAATCTTCTATTAAAATATAAACTCCATGTCTTCACAAAGGTATGTAACTCAGAAGTATCTCAATAGTGCAAAAACGTGAAACAATGTTTCTCCAACAATGTCAACAGAGACCTCCTGCTACCCGAGAGGTCCATATTTATATAATTCTTAATGTTGAACCTAACTAAATGTCTAAATGTCGATTCTCCTTGAACAAGAGTGCGTTCTCTATAAATCAAGAAAACGGCGCCGAGCTGCATGATCCCTTAGTCTTCTACGTGTTTGTCCTTTAATGCCCCTGAACCTACTCAATCACGCTCGATTTCCATAGAATTAGTTTATTGAATATGCATTTTAAACATACAAGAATAATCGTCAAAAACAACTTCATTAAATAATTTAGGTAAAACATTTTTCCCACAAATGAGTGTGTTTCTTCGCCATTGCTTGAGCTTTACTGCGGGAAAAAGGTTATCAAATACCTGAAAATTGGACTCATCATTCTCTCCCATACTTGAAGGATTCACCCATCCTTGGGTGACTTATTCAATTCATTTACAATCTCCCTGATGTCCCATGCTACCACCCTAGGGATCCCTGCCTGCCTGTGATATCCAAAATTCGGATCCTCCTTAGCCCATTCCCTCCTCTCTTCCTCTTCATTAATCTATCCCTTGATGACTGGGGAAAGAAAGAATGGGGGATTCAGCCTCATCCCTATCCATTTGAGTTGATTTCTTGCCAGAGATTCCTTGTAGATGTGGCTTTGAAAAGAGCATCATTAATCCTGAGGGGGGAGTGGAGTTCTTTTCCTTTCATATCGTTTGCCACTCTAATCCACCTTTCCTTAATGGACTCATGAACTTCCTTATGTGTGCTTTGGAGTGTAATGTCAAAATGAGTCATAGCCTCCTGCTGTTTTGCAAGGAGAATGGGGATCAATTCCTCATCCTGGGCGAGGATCCTATGGTTGTAGATTATCCCTTCAGGTGAGTTGGCTCTACTATGACCATCAATGGGATTTTCCATTTTGTTGCGACATAGATATGGTAGTCCTAGGCTCGCTCAATTTCGTGGTTCATCCACGAACATAATGCTCTCAATTGGAAATCACCCACATATGGGTTTGGAGACTATTTGGGCGAGCCAGAAACTATAAAATTATGCAAGAAAAATTCACTCAATTGGTCCTTCTCTAGCTCTATGGAGTTCAAAGATGCATCCATAAATTCTTTGGGAGTGTTTATCTCTATAGGGAGTCCTTGCTTCAACCTCTGGAGCTGGAATTTGCCCCACTTATCCTATACATAAACTGCATATATTGCTGACGGCGTTCTGAGGTCCCGCAGTCTATCATATATGTCAGCAGTAGTGGCCAAAACATACTTCAATTTGGTAATCTCCTAGTCCTTTTTGGCTAATTCGTTTTGTGCCTCGGCCAATTTTTCTTGAAGCGCTGAATTTTTCTGCTCAGCCAGCCGTAGCTCCTCTGCATGATGCATCTTCAGGATTTGTGTCTTCTCAGGTGAGAACAGGGGAGGTGTGGGATGGCTTCCTGGCCCAATTCTTAACGTTTCCAGCTCATTTTTGAGCTTTTCCAATTCTTCCCATGCCTCACCGAGTTGGGTAACGACCCCAGATTTTTCATTGTGCTCTGGAGGGTTCCCCTGGAAGTTGTCTTACTCTTGTATGCTCTGCTCTTCTTCTTTATCCATTTCTCCTTCTTCATCCTGCATTTCTTGCTCATACTGCTCCTCTTCTGTAGTGGGGTCTCTCTGATCTACCCACTGATCATCATCCCCATCCAACACAATTTGAACAATGGGACTGGGCTCCCTACTCTTTTCCTTGTCTATTCGGATTCGGGATGCTTGGGAGAATCTCTTACTTCTTCTCTTCAGCTCTTGATTTTTGGTAGGAATCTCTAGGTTTTCCTTGGGGTAGTCCTCTCTTGAATGTTTGATAAATTCACTCAATTGGTCCTCGGAAATAGCGCCAAAAAGTGGTGAGCTCCCAATATGGATGCCTAATGGGGGAAGCTGTACTAAGAGCCTACTTTAATTATCAACCCGGAGGACATACAAACTTTAGAGGTGCAGGCACTATCTATGCTCTTATAGGATAATCTTTATCGTGGCTGGGTATCGGTATCAATGTTTTAAGGGTTGCCTACTCAATACATAAAACTGTTTATACTAGGGAATTAAATACTAGGAAACAGTAAATCTATTTTAAAGAATTAAAATACTAAAAGCAGTAAATCTATTTTTAAAGAATTAAAATACTAAAAGCAGTAAATCTATTTTAAAGAATTAAAAATGTTGAAAGTGAAAGAGATATTCCTATGAATCTACCTAATGCAGAATGGTGAATCTAGACTATGAAAGTGAAATGCCATAACAAATCTATTCTAAATTAAAGAAAGCAAGGTCTGTAATTACTTACGCATAAAACTAGAATTCTAATCTAACATCTCATGCTACACATCTATTATTAAGAAATCAAAGCAATCAATCTCGAGAAGCAATTAATCATGATGGAAACATTCATAAACCTCAGATCTAAGCCATGATTCTTGAAGGAAATGCTAATATATATGGAGTCGTTGTTTAAAATGTGCGTTAGAAGAAAGCAGCTATAGGACTACTGAAACCGTATTACTGAACTACAGAATATGTTATAAATTACTACAAAATCAAGACATCATTCAAATGCTTCCATATGCGATATAAATTTTCATCACTGTAAAACACATAATCGGAAATACCTGAAAAATGGAAATCCCCTGACTTACGTGTTGGAGGGGCCCTCTCCAACCCGTACTCAGGAGGGAACGAAACTTATAGACGTTGACTGGGATTTAACATCAATCTTCTATTAAAATATAAACTCCATGTCTTCACAAAGGTCTGTAACTCAGAAGTATCTCAATAATGCAAAAACGTGAAACAATGTTTCTCCAAAAATGTCAATAGAGACCTCCTGCTACCCGAGAGGTCCATATTTATATAATTCTTAATGCTGAACCTAACTAAATGTCTAAATGCCGATTCTCCTTGAACGAGAGTGCGTTCTCTACAAATCAGGAAAAAGGCACCGAGCTGCATGATCCCTCAGTCTTCTATGTGTTTGTCCTTTAATGCCCCTATACCTACTCAATCACACTCGATTTCCATAGAATTAGTTTATTGAATACGCATTTTAAACATACAAGAATAATCGTCAAAAACAACTTCATTAAATAATTAAGGCAAAACATTTTTCCCACAAATGAGTGTGTTTCTTCACCATTGCTTAAGCTTTACTGTGGGAAAAAGGTTATCAAATACCTGAAAATTGGACTCATCAAGACCTGTGATCCGAAAAGGTCCCATCCGTACTGATTTGATAGAGTCATGATCATGTTGCGATCACAGTCCATACTCCAAGCTGTGAAACAATCCTTCCTTGATTTTTTTTGTTTTTTTTTCAGCTGCTCTGCGTCGGATCATGGTGATAGGGCTTCAGCCTACTCCCATTGACTAATTTAGGTAACATTACCCCATCCAAGCTCTTTAACTGTGCAACACCTCCATTCGTAATAAAAGTAATAATATATGGTCCCAACCAGTGCATTTGTAGCTTGCCAGGGTGTTTTGCGAATTTGCTATCATACAACAGAACCGTATCTCCCTTCTATAGGTGTTTTGTCTTGATGTAGCGATCGTGCCATGCCTTTTTTCAGTCCTTCTCTACCTTTTGGTGAAACCCTGCAATGAATCGATCTTAGTCCAACTGTATTAGTTGTGCCAATCGTTCCTTCAGTGCACTATCGTCGTTCATCTCTGTTGCTGCGGCGATTTGTAAACTTAGTACTATGTATTCCATTGGCATCACTACTTCCTGGCCATATACAAGTTTAAATGGCGTCTGGCCAGTGAGTCCCTTGCAGGTGGTGCGATATGCCTAGAGGACCACTGGAATTTTTAGGTCCTAGTCGTCGTGGTTCACGTTGCACACTTTGGTGAGTGCATGCTCCAGGATTTTATTAAACGCCTCAATGGTGCCATTCGCCTGGGGGTGGTAGGGTGTGCTCTTCTTATGCTGAATCTGAAATTCCTCCATTATCAGAGCAATTGTTTGGTTAATGAAGTGAGTTCCTTGATCTCTTAGTAAGACTTTTTGGAAACCAAACCGAGTAACCACATTGTCAAATAGGAATATGGCTACAGTTGCAGCTGAGCAGTATTTTACTGGTTCCGCTTTCACCTAGCGCATCAGGTATTCTGTTGCTGTGATGATGTACCATGACCCTGTCCTTCTCCCTGGCGAATTGATGGGTCCCACAAAATCAACAGCCCATTTTTCAAAATCTTATAATGTTAGTTGTGGTACCAGTGGCATTTCATCACATCGTGAGGGTTTCCTGGTTCGTTGACACACATCGCAGCTCCTAGCTTAATCTGTCGCATCCCCGTGCAAGGTTGGCCACCATAGACCTGCACGAAGGATCTTCCGGGTAGTTTCTCGTCCTCCGTGGTGTCCCCTAGAAATTCTGTCATGTTCTTCCGACAGAATATGTTCTTGTTGATGCAGAAGAACACATCGTCGCCGAATCTCGTCTGGGCCCATTTTATATAACTCCCCTACAATTAGCTGAAATTCTACAACTTGGACAACTAGTTGCTTCCGTTGGTTGGTAGTGAGCTCGACTGGTGCCTCCCCTATCGCTAAAAATTGAATGATTTCTTCATAGTGGTTATCGACCATGCCAATCCTAAAAAATTGAGCATCCAGCAATCCTTCGTCAATGCTTCTTGGTTCCTCTCTGGATTCTATTCGCGAGAGATGGTTGGGTCCTGTGTTCAAGTGCCCCGGCTTTTTGATGATTTCAAAGTTGAACTCCTGAAATAGTAATAGCCAGTGACAGATCCCGCCCCCCCCAACACAGGTTTGTTCACTAGGTATTTTAATGCAGAGTGATCGGTGAGCATTTTGAAGTGACCCCCCAAAAGGTAGTGCCTGAATTTCTACAACGTGTAGACCATAGCTAGCCCTTCCTACTCAGTGGTCATGTAGTTCCTCTCTGCCGTAGATAGATTCCTACTAGCGAATTCTATTAGATGGTCAATGTCGCTGGATCCTGGTTGGGCCAAGATTATGCCCAGTGCAACTGATGATGCATCAACATGTACGTGGAATTATTTCATCCAGTATGGGAATGCAAGGATTGGTGCTTTGACCATCTTTTGTTACAATATTTCCAAGCTTTTCTGACATTCCGTGGTCCATTAGAACTTAGCATATTTCTTGAGTAACTTTTCCATGGGTGCTATGATCGCCGCATATCCTCGAATGAATTTTCGGTAATACCCTGTGTGTCCTAATGTTTCCCGTAGTTGTTTGGCTGTCGTAGGTGGTGGGAGGTTGATGATGATGGAAATCTTCGCCAGATATACCAATAGCCCTTCGCAGCAGACAATGTGGCCCAACAATATGTCAAATGGGGCGCAAAAGATACATTTATTTAGGTTCAAGGAAATCTGGTGTTGTCGGCATCGTTTGAACATTAGTCATAAGCTCGTGGCATGATCCTTAACTAGCCCATATATCATCCAATCATCCATATAAATGGCCAAAAATTTATGAATATAATCCTTAAATGTGGCTACCACTATTCTCGAAAATATGGCAGGAGCATTTTT
Organism: Larix kaempferi; assembly: GCA_027924585.1. NCBI lineage: Eukaryota > Viridiplantae > Streptophyta > Pinopsida > Pinales > Pinaceae > Larix > Larix kaempferi. The sequence continues at coordinate 26,891,800 of BSBM01000093.1, read as the reverse complement.
CAATCTGAACGGCATTACCATGTACTGAAAATAGCCCCACTCAGTGATGAATGTGGTTTTATGTCGATCTTCTTTCGCAATCCTGAACTGGTGGTAACTCGAAAATCCATCTGTGAAAGAATACATCTCTTGGCCTCCTACGCCTTCAAGTACCTAATCGGTGAATGGGGTCGGGAATGGATCATCTAGGCAGGCATCGTTTAATTTCCTTAGGTATACACATATGCGTACTTCGCCAGTTTTCTTGTCTTGGAAAACCATTGGACTGATCCATTCGGATTCCGCCACTAGTTCTATTATTCTTGCTTCCAACATTCATTCAAGATCAGCTTGTACGCATTCCTTATGTCTCAGGTTCAATCTGTACGGCCAATGTTTTACTAGTTTCACATCCAGTTTCAAGGGGATCCACATTTCTCCTAAATCTCCATAAATTCCCTTCATTTCTGAGAACTTTGTTGGAAATAGATCCTGAAACTTGTGTAGTATGTCGGTGGCTTTCGTGATGGTAGATTCATCCTAGTAGTCTCCAATGTTTACAAATTTTGGGTTTTCCTCTGATCCAATGTTCACCTTTATGATCTTTAGTGGTTGCTGAAATTTGTCCGACGGTATGTCTGGTGCCTCAACACCACGACTACCCTCCGACTCTGGTATATACATTGCCCTGGGGTCATCGTCATCTTCCGGTCCTCCCGTGATGTTATAACATTCCATCAACATTTCTGGTGTTGTAGTCCATGGAGTTATCATTGGTTGTCTGACCGGTCCTTCTTCAAATATTTTTCCACGGATCACTTGAAGTGCGATGTGGATCAGAGGATTTATATCGGCGAATGAAAAGGTTTGGCTGAAGACAATGGTAAGCTATTCCTAGGATGTTGTTCCGTGTCACAATTCCACCGTGACATACCAACTCCGTGGTACCTCATCTAGTGTGTGTATAAACACATGTACCCATTCTTGTCGTGCTCTCGAGCCCCATCGATGTTGACCGGAATTCACATGTGCTTTTGGGTCCCCTTGTCCATCATATCGTACATGGTCGTTCTCTACAACTTCACCGAATCGAACCTCCATGAGGCATCGACATACTGGCCAAGATGTTATGTTTGATTTATGCGCTGCCCACCATCGCATAGGAGTGGCCTGTAGGGCCTTCTCCAGGGACAGAAGATGCCATGGCTCTGCTACTCTCTTCTCAAATTCATTGAGAAACGTGCCCACATTGGGTAGTACCTCATATGTCAGTAACACATGATCCTCTTTAGCTACCATTCATATGGACTATGTTATCCATGCACACCTTCAGAAGGATACTTCGTGCAATCGGTTCTTCCATTTCTCCAAGGCATCATCTGAGTCGAAGGATGCAGAACTGGTGCTACGCCACTCTAATTCTCCGTTCATGGTGGGGTTAACATGATCTTCCGAAATGTTGTATAGATTGTCCCATCCTTCCGTAAACTCATCTCTGACTAGTTCTGTATAGCGGAGCCCTTCTGCCGGATCTAGTGGTGCAATTACCTTTAGTTCCTGGTTCTCAAATGACATTACTCTTCTTTTAAAGTTGATGATTGCTTGATTCTCCATAGCCCAATCTATCCCCAGCAGCACCGGATAGGGACTGGTGTTGTCCATGATCTCGATGACATCGAAGTCCGTGTACGTTTTGAGCCCTTCGATTTCAACTGGGAGTTGACATTCCCGTCCAAGCAGAGTGACTTTGCTTTGGTTCACCAATCGCAACTGTACTAGTGACCAGGTCATCTGTGGCTTCCCCATCATTTCCCATGTCTATTTGGTCAGGCTGTTCACATACGAACCCAAATATAGGATGATGGAATCGACATCGAATTCTCCAATCTGTGTGGACATGCACATCTCTCTGCTTGTTTTTCTTTTATGTATGCGATTGACTTTCTGTTCCAGCCGTGCACCTCCCTGTCGCTGTAGCAGACTTGCTATTTCGTCTAGTATTTCTGGGTCCTTCGCCAAATCTAGGAAACTTCCTAAGAAGGCCTTGAGGGTGGTTTCCTTCTTTTGCGACCTTGTCAGGTCGAATGTCGGTGGCATGTCGTAGACTTCTTCTTCCACAGCCACTCATCGTTGATTTTTTCTTGCATTCTGCGCTTCCGAGAAGACATCCTTCTCTGCTTCCACACCATTATTATCTCACTTCCACCGTGTCTGTGTTGGTCTGATATGGGTGTCGGGATTATTGGTTCCAGTCACCCCTCTTCCTTGTGTCACAATCCCCACTGTTTCCTGATTGCCTCGGGCTTCTGTCAAAATCATTTGTACCGTAGGTGGCGGTTTCAGAACATTTGAGTTCTGGTTCTACTTCATTTTCCATTTCGCAATAAGCTGAGGGAAATCCTCTATACTGTGATCCGCATCATTGCAATATGTACATTGCGGTGCAGGATTCAGATCGTCTTTTTGGTAGTGCCTCTATTGGCCACAGTTATAATAGGTGATCGGGCCTCGTCCCCTTCCGGCAGCTCCTCCATGACCTCGTCCTCCACAGAATCCTCCACCATAGCATTTGCACAATGGCCCATATTGTTTATACTGCGGTTTCCCGTATTGTGGTTATTGATACTACTGCGACCCATAGTGCAGTTGTCCATACAGTGGTGGGGGATACTGCGGGTTCCCATACTACCCCTGGTTGCATTGCTGTGGCTGACTATAATGCGATTGCTACTACATCACCGGTGGTTCATCCCCTTTCATAAAGTATGTGTCAGTTGTTCACTCCTACAGCAGGTCATAGGCCCTGTAGTCCTTTTCATCATGGACCACCGACCGACAGAACTTGCAGTACAAATTCCCTGGTTTTGATACCATATTTTGCAAGTATACACACTCCTCCAGCCGGTGTCCTCTGGTATGACATACAGGACACCATCACATACCTCCTTGCCGAAGGGGGTTTGGCGCCCCTGACTGCAAGTACTCCTGAAACTTTGGGCAATTGTCCTTATGTTGTCCTTTGTTCTGACATCTAGTACACCATATGTCTCCGCGAGTCTCCTTGCCCTTCTTGATGTTGTTGTAGAAATTTCTCCCTACGGATAGGTAGAAACTCTCTTAGGATAAAGCAGGATGTACTGACTCTATACTAAGACAAAAAGGAAACAAATGCTACCTTGAATCCCTAGATCTAACAAACGTCTCAAGATTAAAATGCTAGAAAGAGTAGAAGGAGTTTAACTGACCTTCTATCCAAACGCTTGTCTTTGTAGTTGCTCCAATCTCCAAGCCCTCATGAATGAACCTGTCAAAATGGAACCAAGACACAAGAATGCACTATTCTCTAGCAACCTGAAACATAAGTTAGAATCTAAATCTATGAAAGATACAAATCATATCATTAAAACAAAATTAACACAAATGATTTGGGAAAACAAGACAAGTTATCTTTATTATCAACTTGAAGAGTACTTACAAAGGTTGCTTGATGTCCAAGCCAATCCTCCAGCTCCAAGTGCTTCCTCTAGCTATCTCCACAAGGCTGCAAGATCATAGGTTTGATGCCCCAAAAGTCCTCCCCTTTGCCCCATGGAAAGCTTCTCTCTTATAGCACATGGGAAGGCTAACCAACAAGAGAGAAGTGTGGATCTATGGAGGGTTTAGTGGATCAGGCCATCTAAACAAAGAAGGAGTTAGGATCGAACCAAGGGTGGTAATCCCAACAAAATCTCCTCAAAGGTCGAATCCCAAAATCCAAGGAAAAAAGGCTAAATTCAGACTACCGCGCCCCTATAACTGAGCATAACGCGGTAGTACCGCGCCCCAGAGAAGGAGCAACACGCGGTAGTGATGACTACCGCACCCTTGTAGATGTGCAAGGAGCGGCAGTGCTCACAAACAGGGCTAAGTTGGGCTGGCAGATGGCAGAAAAAGGTTTTGCTTTCAGTATTCAGTCAATGGTTTTCACTCTGGATGTTCAGATGATCTTTAAGGGAAACTGTCGTTTAGGTCGCTAGTACAAGGATGCGACACTAATGCATAATGTGTAATATTGAGGTATAACAGATGCCCCCTAAAGTGTGAGGTCAGAAGAGACTGATGGCCGAAAGACTTTACAAATATGGTTCGGAGATAGCATCGAGGAGAGCAACAAGGAGCTGAAATAAAAACAAAGTGTCAAATATACCACCGAGGCGGGCATTCCCATGCTCGGAAACAAATGACTCAAAGCATGGCTGCCGACCAATACATTGCAGATCCATGAGTACTGAGATGATATAGACTGTAGACAAATCATGGCTACTATGAACAAGCGTAGATCCATGAGACAGTAATGACACAGCCACGACCAATACAAAAGTGGATCTGTGTGACAATACAGAAAAATCTCCATTGCAACCTGGACGTAATCAAAATACAAAAGGGTATCCAGGGTCTTCTACTCAATCACAAACGATACGAATCTAGCCATGTGATTACAAGGTGTTGAAGTCGAACATGGTAGAAACCATTTGATTACCGGTCAATGATGTGAACCGTTAACAAATGCGAGGGAAATCACCAATAATGACAATGATCCCCAAGGTATCTATAGTACATCTCAACGAAATGCGAATAAAGGAGTTGATGTCGAGCATCCGAGAGATCATTCAATCAGAGGTCATTGATGAAAACCTACTGTTGAATACGAGGAAACCTGCCATTGAGGCATGCAGGTACCAAGGTACTAGTGGTTGACTCCTAAGCCTAATTCCTGGATAGTGATTTGGTGTCGACAGGAATAGACTCGTCGAAGGTGGGCCATAATGATTCCCACATCATCGACACGAAATCAGAATGAGAGATAGTATGGACCGATGAAACAATAGAATATGTACTGGCACAAAGGGAAGGTTTGACATAAAGTGGAGGTGGACTCAAGGTAATAACCCTTTGAACATATAACGGCATGAAACAGAGCTTGGCAACAGGGATTACTTGAACAGACAGAACCACAGGCAGTGTGAACTCATAGCAATAATGAGGACGCATGATCATAATGATGACACTATCAGCAAGACTGACTACCCAAAATAGACAAGGTGAGGATGCATGCCATGTTCAAAGGTGATGACTCACAAGCTGCCAATAAGGTAAACTTGACTCATTTTCCCATTTTCCCCCGACATGATGGACGAGTACCTCTTTGTTTTTTAACGAGCTTGAGGAGGATAACAGATGCTCGGTATAGCTCATCTCATAGATGAGTCCAATCTCACATGTTTTTTGAACCTGAGAAAGGAGGGGTTCGTCCCAAAGTGGGCCCTTCGATGTTAAATTTTAACGAGTCCAAGGAAGGAAAACTCGGTTGTCATTTCATGTTTAGAGAGTCTGAAAATAACTAAAGAAGACTCCAATGATCCTTTTTCGTAAAGTTAGCCTCATCGCCCGAAAAAAGGGTAAAACAACGCGGGAGAGGACTCTTCCAGTCATGATTGGCTGGAGTATTCCTTTTTCCTAAGTAGTGCCCCCTAGTCCGAAAAAGGGGTAAACTATCACTAGGGAGACGATCATTCACATCCTTTTACAAGCGTGAACGAATCAATTTCGCTTGGAAATCTTTTCAATTTTAGGGAGTCTGAAAAGAGCTTAACTATGGACTCCATGTACAACTTTGTCATGGTTGATGACCGAGTACGACAAAGGAAAAGTAAACTCGGCACAGTTCCTTTTCCGTAAATAGTCTAGCGAGGCCGGATAAAGTGATAAACCTATACTCGTTAGACACACCTTTTTACTCCAATTGTTTAACGAGCACGATAATGGTATCAAAAGCACTCGGAATCTTTTTCATGTTTGGATCCAGAGCACGAAAAAGAAAAAAGTAAGCTCAAACCACTTTTCATGTTTTTAACCAGAGCACGAAAAAGTGAAAAGTAAGCTCAAACACCATCTTACTGTTTTTAACGAGCTCGAAGATAGGTTGGAAGAATGCTCATAATGTCTGCTTCATTTTTTAACGAGCTTGTAACAGAAAATGAACTATGCTCAGGATAATTTTCATGGTTTAATGAGCTCGAAACCTAAAAAGGAAAGTATGCTCGAAAATGTTCCCAATGGTGAACTTATTCCCGTCATGAAATCCAAAGGTTGGTTCATGCCCCCAGCATGATTGCTAGAAGTAAGTGACTTAGCTCCAACGTGATGTGGAGAGGTGATCGAGTTGACTTCAATGTAACTTCCAGAGGTTGAAGACATGCCCCTAAGCTTCATTTCATTCGCCTAAGGTATAGGCAAGTGAAAAGAAGCTTCATTCACTAAGTCTACGAGGAGATTCGACTCAAAGGGAAAGGATATGTTTCATTTTTTAACGAGCTTGACACAGGAGTAGAACTTTGCTCAAAATACTGGTTTCATTTTTTAATGAGCTTGAAGCCAAAGTTAAACTCTGCTCACGATTAAGGCCCATTGATGGGTTCCCTCCCAACATGATGATCAGAGGTTGGTAAATGCCCCCAGCATGATTGCTAAAGGCTAAACATGCCCCCCAAGCTTCGTTTCGTCTGACTACTCTTCTTCCTTACCCAAAAATCCTGGCTACTAATCCAAATGTGTTCACCAAGGGGGGTAGGGAGAACCAGGACCAAGTGACCCAGGCAGATGAAATGAAGGTTCAAATCCTAACTCTAGCGATAGACTCGAACAAATGGAAAGGAGATCTATTTCATTTTTACACAAGCTTGAAAATAGATAATAACAATGCTTGAAAGGGTCCTTTTTATTTTTTAATGAGCTTAAAACAGAAAGAAATTATGCTCGAAGGTAGTTTCATTTTTACGCAAGCTTGAAACCGAACGTAAACTATGCTTGGGATTGGTTTCATTTTTACACAAGCTTAAAACTAAGAGTAAACTGTGCTTGAGGGTCGGTTTCATTTTTTTAATGAGCTTGAAACAGAGAATAAACTATGCTCGTAGGAATCTATTTCATTTTTTAACGAGCTTGACATAGAAAGGGAACCATGCTCATTAGTGATGGTTGGTTTCATTTTTACACAAGCTTAAAACCAAGAGTAAACTATGCTTGAAATGATGGTTGGTTTCATTTTTACACAAGCTTAAAACCAAAAGTAAACTATGCTTGGAATGATGGTTGGTTTCATTTTTACACAAGCTTAAAACCAAAAGTAAACTATGCTTGGAAAAATGGTTTCATTTTTTAATGAGCTTGACACCAGAATAGAACTTTGCTCCAACGTCCCCCGCCCCCCCTAGGGGGAAGAAACCACTAAGACATGTGGAACATTTAGGGAAGTCTGGTGACTAGGAGTCATGCGATGAGTGGGCGTCACAAAGGAAAGCTGATCGATGGTCACAACATTCCCATGATGGGGAAAATACATCACTCGAAAGAGTGAGGACACTACAGCCTTCATGGCATGGACGTAATCGTGTCCAAGGAGTAGATTAAAATCTAAGGGACTTTGGATGACCATAACATCAACACAGACAGTTTTCCCTCCCAAAGTGATAGGTAACTGAGGAAGGGATCCTAAAGGTCCAGTAGGCCTTCTATTGAAAGCCAGTATCTGGTCAGTGACAGGCACAAGCCGAGGAGAACCTAAGGCTTGCCAAGCAGTTGAGGATAGAATACTAACAGAAGCTCCTTCATCAACTATCGTACGAAAAATTTCTTTATCGGAAACTCCTACAGATATTTGAAAAGGAACACTCGAAGGAAGACGAGATTCTGTTAGACCATTCCAATCAAAGGAAATAACCTCAGTACTTGGAGGGGGACTCGCGGAAGTGGACAGGGTTTCCCCTTGCCGAGGACATTCTGAACCGATAAGGAAAACATCAGTGGTTTCCAATTCACTCTCTCTTGGAAGATAAGAATGAGACGAAGGTTGTGTCAAGGTGACTGCTTCAGTCTGGACTTTCTCCAATGGAAGAGCGGGATCGAGTGGGGATGACAGTGACTCAATCACTTCACTCTCGGAAGGGAGAGTGGGATCAATTGCAGATGAAACTGAATTGATCACTTGGTCAACCAGCGGGGGGTCGAGGGACAGTTTACCATGGTCTGTTGGAGGTACCAGTTGAGAACTAGTAATATCTTCCAACCACCGCAAGGCTTCATCCATGCTCGGACAAAGGAAAGTATGGTGCATACCCTTGCATATCAAACAGGGATATAGGACTTTACCCTTACGACCCTTCACCAAGGGGTCACTGGTCGAAGGAGTGTCATCGACATGATGGTCAGAGGTCAACGATACAATTGGTTTGGGGTTTTTAGACCACACTTCTGATACACGGGAAATATCAGGACAATCCTTGAGAATATGATCACCCTTACAAAGTTTGCAAGGGAACTTGGGCTTACGGGGTGTTTTCGTAGAATGAGTGCCATTAGGGGCAACTGGTTTACGCTTGGTCTCTTCCTTATGCTTCTTCTTCTTAACTTTCCTTTTCTTCTTCTTTTTATCCACCTGATTACTAACACTATTGCTTTGGTCAGGCGAGGAAGAAGGAACGGAAGAAGGTTCATCCGACGAAGAAGGGGAAGGATTAGTTTGGGATTGACTCTCTCGTGGTGGAGAGTTAACATTCGAAACATTGGGCGCAATCGGAATTACCGGATTGAATAACCATACCGGTAATCCTATGGTTAATCCAGGAAGATTTAACGTGGTAATAAAGGGAGGACCAATATCTCCAACTGGAGGAAAAGTAAAAGGTACCCCTTGAAAAGGGGTCTCCGGATTGGTAGTCCTAGAAGTAGCATGGGCGCATGGAGGTGGATTCTCCATGGAACAAAACTAAGTGATGTAGACAAAGTTTTGTTAAAAAGAACTCAAAAACCCTCAGGCAACCGAGCGTGTGAAAGGGGAGCTAGGAAAAGACAAGGCTCACAGGCCAAAAGAGAAAGCTCAAAAAACTATACTGAGGCCGCTGCCAAAGTAAGCGAGCTGTACAACAAAACGGCCAGAATGCCAACAAGCAGCCCTACAAAGAAAAAGACCCTCTACAAGATAGAAAGCAAAACCTCCTAACTAAGAGCTGGAGACCTCAACAAATTGTATCCTTCGCAAGGTGATGAAATCCAAGTCGAACAATACAACATGAGAGACTGATATAAGAAGGATATCCCTCTACCGAAAGGGATCCTGGGTAAAAGAGCCCTAGTAGAATAGATACTAAGCTACCTCGTTCATGACACGTCGGAAAAGGTTTTGGGCACTTCAGCCTTCCGAAGAAGACAGCGATCGATGTTGCCTTAGGGCTAAGTGGAGTGCGGTATTCCACAGAGTCCGTCCGGTTCTCAATCTCGCGGCCGTTTAACCCCTGAAAGTTAAAAACAGTCAGGAGGCCCCTCCACAAACTGGCTGTGACCGTGTCAATAAATACTAGAGGATTTTAGTTCCCTAAAGACAACGACTATGTTTCAGATGAAAAATGACAAGGGGGAATTATTTTGATGCCTATCCCCGGTGTCCTACCTAACTACCAAATTCTTTTGATTTCCTCAAGTGAGGTTAATATTGGTTTAGTTAGGAAGATTAATTTTAGAGGCTGTCTTACTCAATTGGGTAATGGAAGTGCAACTTGATGGTGTTGTGACGACTCAAACCATGCAAATGAAGATGAATCGAAATGAACCTTTCTCTTCGATGAACACTAGCTAAAGTAAGGAAGAATTCTTTCCATTCCCAATATGCACAACCCAATGCACATGCAATTTTATTTCTTTTCAAAATGATAGAAAGAAGTAAAATATGTACCCAAAACTAACCCAAAGCAATAAAAAAATTCTTTATATGAACACCAAACGTAATGATTCTAATCCATTTCCTATCTTTTCACACTTGAAAAAGACACATCCAAGCTATGGAAAGAAAGATTCTACAAATGCTTCCAATCAAATGCAAGACAAAGAGAAGAACCTAATAATATCGTCTAACTCAAATGCACATAAATATGAAACAAGCATTTCTTCTTCTCATGAATGTAATACCAAGAATGTCGAATGATTTAAATTAAAGCAAGAAGAATATCTATGTGTTTCAATTTCATGAATATGTTAAAAGAACGACAAAATCAAGCTTCTCTTTGAACTAAAGCAGAGGCAAGGAATCAATCTTTTCAAACAATCATTAGATAGGATGTAAAGGAAATAAGATGCCAAGCAATCCAAACACGCCAAGCACACCAAACCAAAAATAATCTCAAAACCTTAATATGGGTCAAAACGACTGTAGGATGCACGATTCATGGCCATGAGGGGGAATTTTTTTTTCAAAAATAGAACCCATTTCGCTTAGAAATGCAAGCAAAACACTAGTATTTACTCAAAGGGCCAACATGGATCCAAATCTCAAAAAGACCCAAAAAATAACCAAACAAACCAAATAAACACACTTTCCAGGAACTACCGCGGGCCTGTGGGCCACCTGGGAGCAGTATTGACAGACTACCGCGCTGTAGACAGCTCTTAAAGGGCGGTACTGCAAGACTACCGCGCTGTAGACAGCACTTAGGGTGCGGTACTGCAAGACTACCGCGCTCTAGACAGTGGTTAAGGTGCGGTACTGTTGTACTACCGCGCTCTAGACAGCAGTTAAGACGCGGTACTACCGCTCTGTAGGAAGTTACGGGGGCGCGGTACTGTGTGAACAGGGAAAGAGGCGGAAATTCGAGAAAAGATCTTGACTTTTCAAGGGTTCGCCAACCCAGAGGACTTACTGATCTGTAACATGAGTCTAATGCAGAGAGCAGGGAAGTGAATGAAGGTGAAAGAACCCAATTCTTACAATCAATGAGTGAAATTGAAAGCAAACTTCACAAGCAAAGAAAATGGATTCAAATCCCCAGTATGGTCGCCAGTTTTTGTTGTAGAAATTTCTCCCTACGGATAGGTAGAAACTCTCTTAGGATAAAGCAGGATGTACTGACTCTATACTAAGACAAAAAGGAAACAAATGCTACCTTGAATCCCTAGATCTAACAAACGTCTCAAGATTAAAATGCTAGAAAGAGTAGAAGGAGTTTAACTGACCTTCTATCCAAACGCTTGTCTTTGTAGTTGCTCCAATCTCCAAGCCCTCATGAATGAACCTGTCAAAATGGAACCAAGACACAAGAATGCACTATTCTCTAGCAACCTGAAACATAAGTTAGAATCTAAATCTATGAAAGATACAAATCATATCATTAAAACAAAATTAACACAAATGATTTGGGAAAACAAGACAAGTTATCTTTATTATCAACTTGAAGAGTACTTACAAAGGTTGCTTGATGTCCAAGCCAATCCTCCAGCTCCAAGAGCTTCCTCTAGCTATCTCCACAAGGCTGCAAGATCATAGGTTTGATGCCCCAAAAGTCCTCCCCTTTGGCCCATGGAAAGCTTCTCTCTTATAGCACATGGGAAGGCTAACCAACAAGAGAGAAGTGTGGATCTATGGAGGGTTTAGTGGATCAGGCCATCTAAACAAAGAAGGAGTTAGGATCGAACCAAGGGTGGTAATCCCAACAAAATCTCCTCAAAGGTCGAATCCCAAAATCCAAGGCAAAAAGGCTAAATTCAGACTACCGCGCCCCTATAATTGAGCATAACGCGGTAGTACCGCGCCCCAGAGAAGGAGCAACACACAGTAGTGATGACTACCGCACCCTTGTAGATGTGCAAGGAGCGGCAGTGCTCACAAACAGGGCTAAGTTGGGCTGGCAGATGGCAGAAAAAGGTTTTGCTTTCAGTATTCAGTCAATGGTTTTCACTCTGGATGTTCAGATGATCTTTAAGGGAAACTGTCGTTTAGGTCGCTAGTACAAGGATGTGACACTAATGCATAATGTGTAATATTGAGGTATAACAGATGTCCTCCAACTGGATCATTAAATTGGCCAACTGTGCCTGTACTCTGTCCATTCCTATCCCTGCATCACCAATCGGTGAAGCCTCTAGTTTCATTGCAATTTCCAACGCCTATCCACTCGTGTCGCGACCTTTTGCTGCATCAATGGTCCTCGTATATGCGGTACCAGTCCCGCGATAAACCACTTTTTATGTTGCAACTCATTTACCAGAAAGCTCACTTTCACTATTAGCGTTTTGTAGCGTTGATCGAATTCCCACACCAATTCATTCGGAAATTGCTTAATTTCTTTAAGCTCCATGACGTACTATGACTCGGATTTTGGTTTTTTAAACTCGTCAATCATTGTGGCTCTGATCTTAGCCAATTTTTTTACCGCTGTCCCTATCGAAATTTGTATGAATTTCATGTGGCAGTCTAGTGCATGGCCCCTTAAGGTCGTCGCTAGCTGTCCCAACTTTATTGCATCATCCTGGACCTGATTTACGGTCCTGACTGCTTCCAATACAAACCAATATTGTTCAGGATCCTCGGTCCCATCTCCTTGGAAAGTGGACATCTTTGCCTCGTCTTCAATCCTAACCCTCCTAGTATTGTTGTTTACCGAAGCGCTACTCTTAGCACTGCAAGTAGGGAAACTTTGCGAGTAGTTTTGGTTTCTTCCTATAAAATTTGGATTAGTGTGCAGGGTCGAAGGTACATGGTAACTTATGATCTGACCTTGCTCTGCCTCTGGAGTAGATTGGTCAATGTCTTCCTTGCAACAAGGGCACTTCCTTCCTTGTGGTCCTGCCTCGTGATTCTCTTTTCCGGTCCTCTCAGGAGACTCTCTCTCAGTCCTCCTCTTCTTCTCAGGATGCTGGAATATTGCTCCACTCCTCAAGAGATCACACTCTTCGTTAGCTTCCCTCTCAAATTCGTTGCCACTCATGTCCATCTACCACATCTTTCCCTCAGGTTCTCATTTACGTGATACCTTCACCCTCGCACACCAATTCTTCTACTCATCAACGGACATCCTCAATATTCCTTTTTCATAGACCAACATTTTAATCCATAGCTTCAGTGATGAAAAGAACCTTCCCCTTGGTCCTCTAAACAAATTTCTTTCGGTGTCACTGTATGACTTAAAAGTATCTATCGCGAACTCAGTTATGTACCCTTCAAGGATACTGTCTACCCAAAAATCAACAGCTCGCAATACTTTGTTGTTGACCTATTTCAATTGTCGCACTAACTTTGGGGTCCAACACTCCGGTTCAATCTTCTGGCAATGATTTTTGTGATACGTCAACTGTGCTAGCGACTCATGCAGTACCATCGGGAATTCACAGAAGAAGATTTCGTGAATATCTAAATAGACGTATTTCTGTAACCACTCGATTGTTGTCTGTGTGGGGTCCCTCTTCTCAATTCCTGCGAATACTTCCGCTTTCTTGTCGAACCACTCTTGTATATTTGGTTTTGTCCCGACAACGGAACCATTTGTTGACACAACTCTTCTCGACAGGGGTTCACTCTGTCGTCAACAAACACCAACAACCCTTATGCACTGGCCCAGAAAGGAATTACCCTTCCAGCAACGCCTGCGAAGTAGGAGATGTCTCACCCGAAGCGAGTAAGGGTGCTGTAGGAACCAAGCTTCCACAGTTGCGAAGAAGAAATGTGGACATTAACCAGAGATTACAATATTTACTACAGTCTATTTAACCAAACATTCACATATTTATCTCACAGCATATTTGCGTCAACAAACATGTATAAACACAAATCAACATAAAGCATTTAAATAACCCATCATCGCATAATAACATAATTCATAATCAAACATATTCATTCATTAACATCTACGGAACAAACCTCGCAGAGAATAGTAAACAGAATCCAAAAGATCGCATTAATCTCCAAAACTTAGGTGCCCTTAGTCTTACAATCTTGTTCTATTTATATGTTTTTCTCTTATTACAATTTGGTCCACATGATCGACTCAACTATTCTAACAACTCTTATATTTCCACAAAACATGGCAAAAGGTCCTTCTTCTGCAGAATGACCCTTTCACACTTGTTGACTTCCGCACTTCCTGTGGATCTATCCTATGCCAACACAGAACCTGAAGAAGATGAAGCTAAGGAGAAGCACAAGAAGGATCTTTTTTAGGGACAAGAGAATCACTGTTGATTCTATCAAAGACCACTTGAGTCCTCAAGTTTCATCCAAGAAGAACCCGAAGGAGATGTATGATGCCCTAGCCAAAATGTATGAAGGGAAGAACATCAATAGGAAGATGAATTTGAGAGCTCAATTGAAGAGTACCACGATGAGCCAAGGAGAATCCATCCAAGGCTACTTCACAAGGGTCTTGTTAGAAAAACAGGATCGCAGAGCAATAACAATAAACATAAATGCAAATATATCACACATACACATTACAAGAGATACACAAATATATCGTGGTTCACCCAACTTGGGCTACGTCCACACTGAAGTTGCTAGTCCTTATTATTATTCCGTCCAGCAAAGTGAAGGGATACAACCTGCAGCAAAACCGCTGCACTTCCTCTTCACTGTTTCACAGTCTCTCTACTGATCTCAAAGATATTTACAATGCATAAAACCTAATACATCAACCCTAGCCGTATTACAATGTCTTTCTTTTATAAGGGAAATACAATGGGAAAATACCATGGTATACCCAAAACCATGGGCCCGCAAAACAGCTAGCGAAAACAGCCCCAAATGCAGAATGGGTGTACAGTCCTCCGGGGTGCACGGCTAAGACAATATCATCTATGAGACTGGAAGATATAGCACAACCAACAATCTCCCACTTGGAGACTGATCACAACAGCTCCACCGCTACTACACTTGCTGAACTTGGACTTGGAAAATTTCTCCTCTTCACCTTCATGCTAGAAGTCCAACTGAAACCGAGCAAGAACTCAGTTCCTCTTCGGTCACTACCTTTGTGAACATGTTTGCATGATTTTGACTAGTATGTATCTTTTCTAGCTTCAACAGTTCATCTGCTAGAACAGAGCGTATGAAATGGTACTTGAGCTGTATATGTTTAGTCCTGGAATGGAATGCTGAGTTCTTTGCAAGATGAATGGCACTCTAGCTGTCACTATACAACCTGCTATCCTTCTGCTTCTTACCCACTTCCTCCATAAACCTCTGCAAAATCATCTCTTTACTAGCCTCTGAAACAACAACATATTCTGCTTTCGTTGTTGAAAGTGCAACAACCTTCTGCAGTTTCGAAATCCAACTTACTGTTGTTCCACCTACAGTAAACAGATACCCTGTGGTGCTCCTCCTTCTATCCTTATCACCTACCATATTTGCATCAACATATACCTGTAGAAAAGTGTATGAACCTCCAAAACATAATGACTCAGTGGTAGTACCTCTCAAATACCTGAGAATCCACTGTACTGCCTTCCAATGTTCTTTACCTGGATTGTTCATATATCTGCTCACAACTCCCACTGCTTGTGGAATATCTGGTCTTGTGCACACCATGGCATACATCAAGCTGCCAACTGCTAATTGATAGGGAATCTTGGACATGTAATTTGTCTCTCCCTATGTCTTGGGACACATTTCCTTACTTAGACTGAAATGGTTGGCCAAAGGTGTACTTATTGGTTTTGCATTCTGCATTCTGAACCTCTCCAACACCTTTTGTATGTACTCACTCTGCGACAATGTCAATCTATGATTTTTCCTGTCTCTCGTTATTCTCATACCAAGGATTTGCTTTGTAGCACCCAAATCCTTCATCGCAAATGAATTAGCTAGTTTCCTTTTGAGTACATTTATATTTTGCATGTTAGACCCTGCAACAAACATGTCATCCACATACAATAACAAGATAATATATCTTTCATTGTCTAGCTTCTTGAAATAAACACAGTGGTGAGAATGACATCTACTATAACCTTGTTCTATCATAAACCTGTCAAATTTTAAATACCATTGCCTTGGAGCTTGCTTCAAGCCATACAAACTCTTTTTCAACTTTCATACCAAGTTCTCCTTACCTTTGACCTCATACCCTTATGGCTGTTGCATATATATCTCTTCCTCCAAATCCCCATGGAGAAAGGTTTTTTTTACATCTAACTGTTCAAGATGCAAATCTTCTACCGCCACTAGACTTAAGATAGTCCTAATTGAAGTCATCTTAACAACAGGAGAAAATATTTCATCAAAATCTATACATTTCTTCTGTGCAAACCCATTTACAACAAGTCTGGCCTTGTACCACTTCTTGCCTCCTTATTCTTCCTTCAACCTGTAAATCCATTTGTTCTGCAATTCTCTTTTACCAGCAGGCAACTGAACCAAATCCCAAGTCTGGTTTCCTACCAATGAGTCCATCTCCTCATTCATGCCTTGCTCCCACTTCTTTCTAGTTTCCACTTGCATTGCTTCTTCATAACATTCTGGTTCACCAGCATCAATCATCAACAAATAATACATTGAGGGAGAGTATCGTTCATGGAGTCTACTTAACCTGGTAGATCTTCTTGCAGTTGCAGGAGTTTCAGGCACTTGCTGCTGTTCTTCATTTTCTGGCACCTTTGGAACTTCATTTTCTGTAATTTCATCAAGTACTGTGTTTTCATTTTCCTGTTTCTTTCCCTGCAACTGATCTTTATAGATGACATTTTCATTGAATATGACATCTCTACTTCTAATGATTTTGTGATTTTCATAATCCCATAAACGACAACCAAAATCATCAACCCCATATCCAATAAAGGTACATTTCTTGGATTTAGCTTCAAGCTTTGTTCTATTTTCTTTATCAATATGGACAAATGCTTCACAACCAAACATTCTCAGAAATGAGTAGTTTACCTTTTTATATGTCCATGCCTCCTCTAGAATACCACCATCCAAAGCACTTGAAGGTCCTCTATTTATTAAATAAACAACAGTATTTACAACATCCACCCAAAATTGTAAGGGAAACCCTGCATGCAGTCTCATAGACCTTGCACGCTCCATGATCATTTTGTTCATCATTTCTGACACACCATTTTCTTGTGGTGTTCCTAGGACTATCTTCTCTCTATGAATCCCATGGTATGAACAATAACTATCAAACTCCTTGCCGCAGTACTCACCTCCATTATTAGATCTGAGACACTTCAATCTTTTTCCTGTCTCATTCTCAACCAAAGCTTTCCACTTCTTAAAAGTAGCAAACACATCAGATTTCTGTCTAATGCAATAAACCCAAGTTTTCCTAGTTGCATCATCAATGAATGTAACATAATAATGAGAGCCACCAAGAGATTGTACCTGAGCTAGTCCCCATACATCCATATGCACAAGCTCTAAATTTTCATTCTTCTTCTATTTCCCAACCCTTAGAAATCTGACTCTCTTCTGTTTTCCATAAACACAGTTTTCACAGAATTCCAAACTTACCTGACTCAAATCTGGCAGCAACTTCCTTGAGTGGAAAATCTGCATCCCCTTCTCACTCATGTGGCCAAGCCTATGATACCACAATGTTGTATCTATTCCTGTGGAAGCTAAATAGATAGAATGGTCAGTATTATGAGGACATAAATACAACGTACCTACTCTGTCTCCTTTTGCTATCACCACTGATCCTTTAGTGATCTTCCACCATTTTTCTCCAAATGTAGATAGACAGCCGCCATCTCCCAACTGCCCTGTTGAGATCATATTTCTTTTCATAGAAGAAATATGCCTAACATATTTTAACAACCAGTCAGTTCCATTCTTAACTTTTATCCATACCTTACCCATTCCAACAATTTTACATGGCTCATCATCACCCAATAAAACATCTCCAAAATCGCTTAAAACATAATCATGAAAGTATTTCCTATGGGGTGTAGCATGACATGACGCCCCTGAATCTACTACCCAACAATCACTAGTATTATCTAATGCAAGAATCAAAGCATCTTGTAACACATCACCTACTACATTTGCTTCCTGGGTAGTTTCCTTCTATGCATCTCCTTTCTTCTTTAGAGATCTGCAGTCTTTCTTCAGATGTACTTTCTTTCCACAGTTCCAACACTCTATCTTTCCTAGTCTGGACTTGGATCTTCCCATTTTATACTTCCCATGATTACCTTGGCTCTTTCCTCTCTCCTTTTGTGTTCCCCTAGTCTCCATGGTCAACGCATTACCTGATGTCTCACCTGTGCCTTTTCTTCACATTTCCTAGCTAAAAATAACACCAATAACATCATCAAATTTCAAGGTGTTTGAACCAGAGACAGATTTACTTACATCCATGACCAAGCTATTCCAGCTTTATGGCAATGAACACAAGATTAGAAGAGCCCTAACCTCATCATCAAATTTCACACTTACAGAACTTAGTTGATTTGTAACTGTATTAAACTCATTTAAATGATCAGTAACAGATCAACCTTCAAACATCTTCATATTAAATAAATGCTTCATTAGAAATACCTTGTTGGAGGCCGAGGTTTTTTCATACAGCTTACCCAATGCGCTCATCAACCCCTCCATTGTCGTTTCTTTTGATATGTTGAAAGCCACCAACGAAGCCAGGCTCAGCCGTATTGTTCCCAGAGCCTTTCTATGAAGAACCTCCCATTCTTCATCCTTCATAGCCGCCGGCTACTTTGCTCTTCCTCCCAACGGCAGGAATAGATCCTTCTGGTATAGATAGTCCTCCATTTGCATCTTCCATTACTGAATGTTTTTGCCGTTAAACTTCTTGACCTTAAACTTTCCTTCTTCTGCCATTTTCCCACTCGAACTAGAAACCATAGCTTCCTTCGGGTTTATCTGCCAAATAGACCTTCGGCTCTGATACCAATTGTTAGAAAAACAGGATCGTAGAGCAATAACAATAAATAGAAACGCAAATATAATCACACATACACATTACAAGAGAGACATAGATATATCGTGGTTCACCCAACTTGGGCTACATCCACACTGAAGTTGCCAGTCCTTATTATTATTCCATCCAGCAAAGTGAATGGATACAACCTATAGCACAACCACTGCACTTCCTCTTCGTTGTCTCGCAGTCTCTCTACTGATCTCAAAGATCTTTACAATGCGTAAAACCTAATACATAAACCCTATCCGTATTACAATGTCTTTCTTTTATAAGGGAAATACAATGGGAAAATACCATGGTATACCCAAAACCATGGGCCCGCAAAACAGCTGGCGAAAACAGCCCCAAAAATTTTTCTCGGGGGCGTTACCCCAAACCCCTAAAAATGCAAAATGGGTGTACAGTCCTCCGGGGTGCATGGCTGAGACAATATCATCTATGAGACTGGAAGATCTGGCACAACCAACAATCTCCCACTTGGAGACTAATCACAACAACTCCACCGCTGCTACACTTGCTGGACTTGGACTTGGGAAATTTCTCCTCTTCACCTTCATGCTAGAAGGCCAACTGAAACCGAGCAAGAACTCAGTTTCTCTTTGGTCACTACCTTTGTGAACATGTCTACAAGCTTCTGGCTAGTATGTATCTTTTCCAGCTTCAACAGTTCATCTTCCAAAACAGAGTGTATGAAATGGTACTTGAGATGTATATGTTTAGTCCTATAATGGAATGTTGAGTTCTTTGCAAGATGAATGGCACTCTAGCTATCACTATACAACCTGCTATCCTTTTGCTTCTTACCCACTTCCTCCATAAACCTCTGCAAAATCATCTCTTTACTAGCCTCTGTAACAGCAACATACTCTGCTTCCATTGTTTAAATTGCAACAACCTTATGCAGTTTTGAAATCCAACTTATTGTTGTTCCACCTACAGTAAACACATAACCTGTGGTGCTCCTCCTGCTATCCTTATCACCTACCATATCTGCATCAACATATACCTGTAGAATAGTGTCTGAACCTCCAAAACACAATGCCTCAGTGGTAGTACCTCTCAAATACCTGAGAATCCACTGTACTGCCTTCCAATGTTCTTTACCTGGATTGTTCATATAACTACTCACAACTCCCACTGCTTGTGGAATATCTGGTCTTGTGCACACCATGGCATACATCAAGCTACCAACTGCTGATTGATAGGGAATATTGGACATGTAATCTGTCTCTTCCTGTGTCTTGGGACACATTTCTTTACTTAGACTGAAATGGCTGGCCAAAGGTGTACTTACTGGTTTTGCATTCTGCATTTTGAACCTCTCCAACACCTTTTGTATGTACTCACTCTAAAACAATGTCAATTTGCGATTTTTCCTGTCTCTCATTATTCTCATACCAAGGATTTGCTTTGCAGCACCCAAATCCTTCATTGCAAATGAATTAGCTAGTTTCCTTTTGAGTACATTTATATCCTGCATGTTAGACCCTACAACAAGCATGTCATCCACATACAATAACAAGATAATATATATTTCATTGTCTAGCTTCTTGAAATAAACACAGTGGTGAGAATGACATCTACTATAACCTTGTTCTGTCATAAACCTGTCAAATTTTAAATACCACTGCCTTGGAGCTTTCTTCAAGCCATACAAACTCTTTTTCAACCTGCATACCAAGTTCTCCTTACCTTTGACCTCATACCCTTATGGATACTGCAAATATATCTCTTCCTCCAAATCCCCATGGAGAAAGGTTTTTTTACATCTAACTGTTCAAGATGCAAATATTCTACCGCCACTAGACTTAAGATAGTTAGTCCTAATTGAAGTCATCTTAACAACAGGAGAAAATATTTTATCAAAATCTATACCTTTCTTCTATGCAAACCCCTTTACAACAAGTTTGGCCTTGTACCGCTTCTTGTCTCCTTATTCTTCCTTCAACCTGTAAATCCATTTGTTCTACAATGCTATTTTACCAACAGGCAACTGAGCCAAATCCCAAGTCTGGTTTCCTACCAATGAGTCCATCTCCTCTTTCATGCCTTGCTCCCACTTCTTTCTAGTTTACACCTACATTGCTTCTTCATAACATTCTGGTTCACCAGCATCAGTCATCAACAAATAATACATTGAAGGAGAGTATCATTCATGGAGTCTACTTAACCTAGTAGATCTTCTTGCAGTTGCAAGAGTT
The DNA here is from genome assembly GCA_027924585.1 of Larix kaempferi. Classification (NCBI taxonomy): domain Eukaryota; kingdom Viridiplantae; phylum Streptophyta; class Pinopsida; order Pinales; family Pinaceae; genus Larix; species Larix kaempferi. The sequence continues at coordinate 26,870,883 of BSBM01000093.1, read as the reverse complement.
TCAGGCACTTGCTGTTGTTCTTGATTTTCTGGCACCTTTGGAACTTCATTTTCTGTAATTTCATCAAGTACTATGTACTCTGTGTTTTCCTTTTCCTGTTTCTTTCCCTGCAACTGATCTTTATACATGACCTTTTCATTGAATATGACATCTCTACTTCTAATGATTTTGTGATTTTCATAATCCTATAAACGATAACCAAAATCATCAACCCCATATCCAATAAAGGTACATTTCTTGGATTTAGCTTCAAGCTTTTTTCTATTTTCTTTATCAATATGGACAAATGCTTCACAACCAAACGTTCTCAGAAATAAGTAGTTTACCTTTTTATCTGTCCATGCCTCCTTTGGAATACCACCATCCAAAGCACTTGAAGGTCCTCTGTTTACTAAATAAACAACAGTATTTACAGCATCCGCCCAAAACCGTAAGGGCAACTCTGCATGCAGTCTCATACACCTTACACGCTCCATGATCGTTTTGATCATCCTTTCTGACACACCATTCTCTTGTGGTGTTCCTGGGACTGTCTTCTCTCTACGAATCCCATGGTATGAACAATAACTATCAAACTCCTTGCCGCAATACTCACCTCCATTATCAAATCTAAGACACTTCAATCTTTTTCCTGTCTCATTCTCAACCAAAGCTTTCCACTTCTTAAAAGTAGAAAACACATCAGATTTCTGTCTAATGCAATAAACCCAAGTTTTCCTAGTTGTATCATCAATGAATGTAACATAATAATGAGAGCCACCAAGAGATTGTACCTAAGCTGGTCCCCATACATCCATATGCACAAACTCTAACTTTTCATTCTTCTTCTGTTTCCCAACCCTGAGAAATCGGACTCTCTTCTATTTTCCATAAACACAATTTTCACAGAATTCCAAACTTACCTGCTTCAAATATGGCAGTAACTTCCTTGAGTGGAGAATATGCATACCCTTCTCACTCATGTGGCCAGGCCTATGATGCCACAATGCTGTATCTGTTCCTATGGAAGCTAAAGAGATAGAATGGTCAGTATTATGAGGACATAAATACAACGTACCTACTTTGTCTCATTTTTCTATCACCATTGATCCTTTAGTGATCTTCCACCACTTTTCTCCAAATGTAGATAGATAGCCTCCATCTCCCAACTACCCTGCTGAAATCATATTTCTTTTCATAGAAGGAATATGCCTAACATCTTTTAACAGCCAGTCAATTCCATTCTTAACTTTTATCCATACCTTACCCATTCCAACAATTTTACATGGCTCATCATCACCCAATAAAACATGTCCAAAATCGCTTGGAACACAATCATGAAAGTATTTCCTATGGGGTGTAGCATGACCTGAAGCCCCTGAATCTACTACCCAACAATCACTAGTATTATCTAATGCAAGAATCAAAGCATCTTGTAACACATCACCTGCTACATTTGCTTCTTGGGTAGTTTCCTTCTGTGCATCTCCTTTCTTCTTTAGAGATCTGCAGTATTTCTTCAGATGTCCTTTCTTTCCACAATTGTAGCACTCTATCTTTCCTAGTCTGGACTTGGATCTGCCTGTTTTAGACTTCCCACGATTACCTTGGCTCTTTTCTCTCTCCTTTTTTCTTCCCCTAGTCTCCATGGTCAACGCATTACCTGATGTCTCACCTGTGCTTTTTCTTCACATTTCCTCGCTAAAAATAACACCAATAACATCATCAAATTTCAAGGTGTTTAAACTAGATACAGAGTTACTTACAGCCATGACTAAGCTATTCCAGCTTTCTGGCAATGAACACAAGATTAGAAGAGCCCTAACCTCATCATCAAAGTTCACACTTACAGAACTTAGTTGATTTGTAACCGTATTAAACTCATTTAAATGATCAGTAATAGATCCACCTTCAGACATCTTCATATTAAATAAATGCTTCATTAGAAATACCTTGTTGCAGGCCGAGGGTTTTTCATACAGCTTACCCAATGCGCTCATCAACCCCTCCATTTTCGTTTATTTTGAGATGTTGAAAGCCACCGACGAAGCTAGGCTCAACCATATTGTTCCGAGAGCCTTTCTATCAAGAACCTCCCATTCTTCGTCCTTCATAGCTGCCGGCCACTTTTCTCTTCCTCCCAACGGTTGGAATAGATCCTTCTAGTACAGATAGTCCTCCATTTGCATCTTCCATAACTGAAAGTTTTAACCGTTAAACTTCTCGACCTTAAACTTTCCTTCTTCTGCCATTGCTCCCACTCGAACCAGAAACCATAGCTTCCTGCGGGTTTATCTGCCAAATAGACCTTCGGCTCTGATACCAATTGTTACAAAAACAGGATCGCAGAGCTATAACAATAAACAGAAATGCAAATATAATCACACATACACATTACAAGAGAGACATAGATATATCTTGGTTCACCCAACTTGGGCTAGGTCCACACTGAAGTTGCCAGTCCTTATTATTATTCCGTCCAACAAAGTGAAGGGATACAACCTACAACACAACCGCTGCACTTCCTCTTCACTGTCTCACAGTCTCTCTACTGATCTCAGAGATCTTTACAATGCGTAAAACCTAATACATCAACCCTAGCTGTATTACAATGTCTTTCGTTTATAAGGGAAATACAATGGGAAAATACCACGGTATACCCAAAACCATGGGCCTGGAAAATAGCTGGCGAAAACAGGCCCAAAATTTTTTCTCGGGGGCGTTTCCCACGAACCCCCATGCGTAGGGGCTCCGCCCCCGCACCCCCGTGACTTGGGGGTGTTACCCCAAACCCCTACAAATGCAAAATGGGTGTACATTCTTCCGGGGTGCACGGTTGAGACAATATCATCTATGAGACTAGAAGATCTAGCTCCACAACCAACAAGTCTCCCAGTTAAAGGAGAAACTAGAAGCCATTGGAGACTCCCTTGATGAAGATGAGATAGTAATGACTACTCTCAATGGTATCACTAGACCTTGGGATTCATTCATGCAGACTATGTGTGTCGGAAAGGAAAGAATGAAGTTTGACATTGTATAGGAAGATTGTATCCAAGAAGAGGCTAGAGTAGCCAATAGAGAAACTCTACTTAAAGAATATGATCAAGCCCTAGCCACCCATACCAAGAGAAGAAGAATCCAATCTAACTTCAAGAAGGAAATCCACAAGGAGTCTCAACCTCCTAGGAAGTTCCAAAAGAGAAGAGGAAACAATTCAAGAAGAGACTACTCCTCTTTCCATTGTTTCAATTGTAACAAGATATGACACATTGCCAGAGATTGTCCATTGAAGAAAGAAGAATACAAGAAGAGCAAAAACAACAAAATACATCATGCACACCTAGCTGAAGATGATGATGAAGAAGAAGAGGATGAAGAACCTCCCAGGAAGCAAGAAAAGGAAGAAATCGAAGAATATGTCCTGTGACAGTGGTGCTTCAAAGCACATGACAAGATAGAAGAAGACTCTCTCCAGTTTAGAAGAAAAGGAGGCCCATCATAAAGTTTCTATAGGATAATAGGAGAAGCAACATACAAGATTGATTCAAAAAAATTGATGATGATCAGAAGACTAAGGATCAAAATGAGATCCTACCAAACAAACAAAGATAAGTATTTGAATTGTCATTTTTGTTTAAATATCAGTATCCAGTTGTATACACATTTATTTAAGATGTGTACTAGTATGTTTACAGTGTTATGCATGTGATGGGTAAGTAACCTATGGTGATATACAACATTCCATTGCTACTTATCTAGAGTGAAGCCTCTTTGCTAACATATTAGGAGTAGTGCACGCTCTTAATAATGTCCTGGTAGAGATGGAAGGCATCTAGAAAGTTACCATATTAATATGGGATATGGATGAATGTTGTAGCATTGGCTAAGATAGTATGACTTATGTATTTATGCATATATTTGCAAACTATGAGATGTTTCTAACCATGCTATTGAATTTGACTTGTAGGAAGTATCGTACAACGATCACCTACAAATGAAGAATGATGAGACCTGTTTGGTAGAACAGACAATGGTGGAGAATATACATTCCAGGATTCCATCACATGGAGATTAGTAGAGATGTAACATTTGACGAATAAGTAGCTCTCAAGAGATACAGAAAGTGACAGTATGAAGAAGTATATGAAGAAGATATACCTCCTAGAAATATAGAAGTTACTCCCTCCCCTGAAGAGGAAACACCAGAAGACCATAATATGCTAGAGCCTCAAGAGCCCCCATATATGAACATATCACGGAAGAGAAAGCTTGCATGGGAAAGAGAAATTATACAGGAAGCAGAAAAATATGGAGCACCAGAAGGCTCCACAAGAGTGGATTGCATCATCCCTGGACTTTAGTCCTAAATGAATCTAGAGACTTGTGTCTTCATGAGTGGTCCTTAGACTTTGTCTAAGTTCATAAGGAGATTGCATTGTCCCTAGACATGATGTGGTGTCTTAAAGTGATAGGGATTGATCACGGACCCATAAGTAGATCAAGATTGCATCGTCCTTAGACATGGTGTGGTGTCTTAAAGTGATAGGGATTGATCATCCCGTAAGTAGATCAGGATTGCATCGTCCTTAGACATGGTGTGGTGTCTTAAAGTGATAGGTATTGATCATCCCGTAAGTGGATCAGGATTGTATCATCCTTGGACTTATGTCCTAAAGTGAGAGGGATTGATCATCCCGTAATTGGATCATGTGTATTGTAGATTATAATGTTGTTGATCGAGATATCTAGATATTGATGATGTTGTTGATTGAGAGATCCAGATGATGTTGTTGATCAAGAGATACAGATGATGTTGTTGATCAAGATATTCAAATTATGTTGTTGATTGAGAAATCCACATGATGTTGTTGATCGAGAGATCCAGATGATGATGTTGTAGACGATCGAGTGATTGAGTGTTGTAAAAGATGAAGACTCAGTACTGTAGATGTTGATGTTCCAATACTGAAGATGTTGAAGATGTTCCAGCAGTGGTTCTAGTTGTTGATGATGATTCAAGAAAACTTCCAATGATTTATAGATGTATCACCTTGATGTTTTTGATGATGCTCTCTCTCCTTGCTCTTGTAGTTGATGTTGTTGTTGTCAGTAGAATACCCTTCTCGTTAAGGGGGAGTGTTGAAATATTGTAACTTCAAAGAATATTCTATTTGTATTTATTTGGAGATGTTTTATTCCTTTGTCAGGATGTCATTATTATATTTGATTATGTAAATTCATTGAGGTAAATCCTCTCTTGTAAGTCGGGGCAATAGATCCCCTTGAGTCATTTTGTAATGGGGTGTTTAAGTCCCCTAGAGAGGTTGGCCTAGTAAGCATCGGTTCAATTAGTTAGGGGCCGACCTAGTTAGGTAAAATGTCAAGTGAGAGATAAAGTATAAATAGAGGTTTTGTGTCTCTCATTTTAATACACACTCACTGTTATAGGTCAAACTTGCATCTCTCCGTTCGTGATCACCCTGAGTTGCTGATCACACAAAAGGACAACTTGGATGGAGGAGCATGTTGACCTTGGATGATATGATAACTCATTCCATTTCCTGAAAATACTGGAAAACCACAAAAAATATCATTTTAAGATATGGGCGCTACTCTACTTAAAGAGACTAGCGCCCATACACTACTCCACTGTATAATAGTAGCGCCCATATCCAAGTATACGCTACTCCAGTGTAGCAAAGTAGCGCCCGACATTTAAAATCGATTGAGCGCTAGTTGTTAAACACTAGGGTAGCGCCCTATACGCTACTCCACTGAAGAAGAGTCACGTACACATTAAAAGATGATTAAAAAATATATTAATTCATCGAGGAGGATTAGTTGATGGCAGTTTCTTAAACTCCCCCAACTTCCTCCATAACTACATCTCAACCTGAACTGTTTCTTTGAAACTATAAATACCAAGAAGGTTAAAGAAGCTAGGTTGGAGAAATGATTGCTAGAAAAGCTAGAGGATGAGTTAATGGAGAAACTTTAGGTCATTGGAGAAGTTGTTGCAGAAGACATTCAAGTCAGAGCAGAGCCAGAGCCCAGAATCTAGTTGCAGGAGCCTGCTTCATTATCAGGTATACTTGTACTTCATTCTAATTTTGACAAATAAAGGTTGAAGTGTTTCCTTGTTCCAATTTGACTGTGTTATGAAATGGCATTTTAAGTTGGATTTATTTTGGTCAATGCTGGATATTAAACATAGTTTTTGTTTATTTCAAGCTTTATATATTGCCCAAAATGTTTGAGGAAGGTATTGTTGTTGCAGGTTTGCTGAAGAAAAAGTAGATTTGGAAGCTGGACACGAGATCGAGTCAAGGCTAGGATCAGACTCCGGTTAAAAGGTGTGTTCCCTAAATCTACAATCTATTTCATTTTGTAAATGTTTCTGTGATAGCATTAATACACTTACCTGTCACCCCAACCAAGTTGATAGCTTTAGTTTCCTGGCTATAGGGTAGAAATGCCCGCCAACAGACTGGCGACTCCGCTGGGGAAATAGAGTTTTTGGCTTTAGGAAACCTTTTTCTGGTGTGTCTTCTCAGTTTATTTTAATTTCTTTGATGTATCAAGAACCTTTTTTAGGTACTCCTTGCCTTTTTTCTTGCCTGCTTTCATCAGTTTTTATACCTTCCAAAGTCAGTTTTCAAGCCCTTGAAGTATGAGCGCTACTCTGATATATGTACAGTAGCACCCATATGCTACTGTTCTGTATATACAGTAGCGCCCGTTTCAGTAGGGGCGCGAGTTTCTCTACTACACAGTAGAGTACACTTTTTGAAGCATTCCTTTTTGGTTTTGCTTGTGTTTTAAAACTTTTGGTGGTTTGCTGACTGTGCTGCAGGATCCCTTTGATGATTGCATGAGTTTTTTAATTGTTTTTCAAGTCATAGAACCTCTCCTTAAAGTTTTTTCCATCCTTTAAACCGCTTGTTGACCTTTGGGATTTTTGGAACTTTTTATTGACATTTTGGAAGATTTGGTGGTGTTTGGTGACGAACACTTTCACTTTTTTAGACCCTGACTGCCTGTTACCAGTTTACGAACCTGTACACTCCTGTGTCCGCTGTTTGTGGTGACATTGTCTGCTCTCTACTACCCCCATCCCTTGTTTTAGGTTTTGGTTTTTGGTAGAGCCTGTAGAGTGTCTTCTTTTTGGTCAAGTTTCATTCTTCCTAGACTCCTTGTCTTCTGCTAGTTACAAGTGCTTTTTACACAGCTGTAGGCTAGTTTCACCTCTCAGTTTCTTTGTGTTGGTAAGGCAGCTTGCTTGTCTACTTGTACTTGGATTTGTGGTCTTGCTAGGGTTAGACACTTTAGGTCATCCCTTTGGTGTTTCTCTCCTTTGTTTTCTCCCACTTGGTGTCCAAGTTTATAGGCTTTTTCTTAGTAAAAAACCTGTAGATCAAGTCTTTCTCGAGCCTAAGGTTTCGACAGCTATAGGCCTAAGAACTTTTAGCCGTACTTACACACTTTGCATAAAAAGTTTTATTTGGCTTTCCATTTTTTCATAGTTCTTTTTCGTTTATTGAAAAAGCAAAAAATTTGGTACTTTAAGTTAAAATAGAACTTGTCTTTGTCATTGCAAAATAACTTAGCATATTTTGTATAATTTAAAAAGAAAACAAAATTTTTTTAAGTAAGTTTGCTTAGATTTTCAGTTTTGAAAAAGAAGTAGATGAAAAAATGAAAAAAACTTTGTTGTAGGAAGATTTGAGTATATTTGCACTTTTGTTTTCTTGTTATAACCACGCTCACACACTCACTATCCTTTTTGCGTAATAAAAGCCCTAAAATTTGTTAATAAAATGAACTAGAAACTTTTTCTTTTTAGGGTACACTACACCAACTAGTTTTGGTTAGGGTCTTGGGTTTAAATCACCTTAAACCACCCAAGATCACACATTGCGCAACAATCATAGTGAGACTATCATAGGTAAATCCACCTCACTCAAAATTTGCCTGGGAGCATATGCAGTAGGTCATTGTGAGATTAGTTTGTGGGAATACTCCTCCTACTTACGGTTCGAGCATATGCCAGGATCGGATTGCGTATTGGGGACTCTTTTGAGTTTCGGGCTTAGCTACCCTACCCACGCTTTCTGATTTGACCGGTGATTGTTCCCCCAGGAATTTTCGGTGTTGTGGTATCCATAGTATCAGACTTCTAGGTTCATACATAGGTGACAGCAGAGGGTATATCTGTTGTACCTAAGACAGACGTGGGAGGAAACCCTGTATAGGTCTTTGGGAGGGCGGTTGGGTGATTCTAGCGCTTGCACCCTTAGTCATTGTATTGTGGACCCCGGGTAACTGTCTTTCTTCCTTCGTTGATCTGTTCTGGGCCCTCATCATCCCAGACTCTTCTTCGGAAGGCACCTTTGTTTGACTGGTTTGTATACTTAGGAATTTTTTTTAGTTGGCGTGATGTTTGCCCCCCTAGTTATAGTGGCCACTAGTTTCTAGTCTGTTATTTATATTTTTTTTAATCACGGAGAATCAACAACTTCGTAGATCAAGAAGGATTCAAAACCTTCCACCAGTTAGGACAGAACCTATACAACCAGCTAGACGACAGCGGGTGAACCCCGACATTTCTTCAGAAATTACCTCTGAAATAGAATTGCTTGAAGAAATACTTGTAACAGAAAACCTTGAAATTGAGGTTCCTAAGGAACCAGTACCAGGTGCCACAGATCAGCAACGCTTCAGTACTGTTGAGGTGGAAGATCTTACTTCCGCGGAGTATAGCACTCCTTTCAATCCTCCCTTAACTAATACTAGAATACCGCTTTTGTCACCTGTTGGTTTCCAGCATCCCCTTTTCAGTGCAGACCTTTCCTTTCCTGGACATCTGATGTCTAACTCAGGAGGTGAACAGGGGGTTCCCCAAACTCCCACTTTAGGTATGAATACCAGCACAGTTAACCCTTCTTTTACTGCTACACCTAGTCAGGCACAAACCACATCTGTGCCTACTCCATCCTTCAGTTTCAACACTAGTACATTAGGTATGCCTAGTTCCACAACGATGGCATTTATTCCTACACCTACTGTTGGACTTAGCAGTATGGCTAACTGTGCAACACCTTCTGCTACTCAACCGCTATATCAGATTCCTAGTACTTGGGTTTCCACACCTGTGGTAGGACCAAGTGCTTCTGCAAACATGCCAGTCATGGATACCATGACTGAACCGTCCACATCAGCTTCTACTGGGTTCAACACTTTTGTAGGCCCTAACATGAACCAGGGTAGCATGCCTGCAAGTAACGTTCCTTTTTCCCTATTTTCAGGGGGAGGGGGCAACATCTTTAACCAACAATATGGCGGGGCTAACACACAGCCACAATGGACGAACCAGCAAGGCACTAATCCACTCTCCTATGGGTGGGGAAATTTAAATCACTCTTTCATACAACAACAACAGTTGGCAGGGGGCAACCCCTACCAACAAATACTTGGGGGTAACCCCTACCAACAGTTAACTGGGGGCAACCCCTATCAACAGTTGGTAGGTGGAAACTCCTATTAGCACATGGCCGGGGGAAACCCTTATCACCAGATGGATGGGGGAAACCCCTACCAACAATTAATGGGACAAACGATGGGTGTTTCCCCTTATCAAGCATCATCTTACCGGCCTCGTCTACCTTTCCTGGCAACTTTGAATTTTCCAGACCTTTCGAAACTGACAAATGATCCTGTGTGTCATAATGCCACGTGGCCATCAGTTCCCACCAAATTACCTTCGGATATTCCAAAATTCGAAGGAAAAATAGGTGAAGACCCTGGTGACCATGTCACTACCTTTCACTTATGGTGTTCTTCAAATTCTTTAAACGAGGATTCCATCAGATTGAGATTGTTCCAAAGGACCTTAACTGGTCCTGCAGCCAAATGGTACATTGAACTACCTGCGGCTACTTTCTCTAGTTTTGGGGACTTAGCAACCATCTTTTTGAACCATTTCCAGCTTCTTGTCCGGTATGATGTCGGAACAGAACTTTTGTCTACTTTTAGACAAAACAAAGCCACTCACTTATCTGACCACATTCAGGAGTGGCGAAGACGGAAGAGGCTCATAAAGGCCAACATCCCTCCAGAGTTCCTGCTTGAGTGGTACTTGAAATCACTCCTTCCTTATATTTCTAAGGAAGTAGCGACGTCTGGAGTATCCAATGAAGAAGAAGCCATCTTAAGGACTCAACAGTTAGACCTTGTATATGCACAATCTGGTTTACTGTATGAGATTATAACTGACACACCGAGATCAAACACTGATCTGAGTAGACCCAAACCTGGACCACATGCGGACGGCATAGTGGGTTCAGTTAACTCTATAGCCTTCGAAGCACTGACCAAACAGGTCCAAGCCTTAACTGTCAAACATTCGACTGCAGACATTGCTTCCGTCACAACCTGTCCTTCTATGTCTGAGCCTGTCAATCAGGTTCAGAACAATCAAAAGGGCCCTCATCATCCCAACAACAAAAAGAAGGGCAAGAAAGGAGAGGGGAACCAACAAAAGCCCAAAAAAGACAATGCCGAAGAGGGTAACAAGGAAAAAAAGAAGGTTAAGTTCCCTTGTAAACTTTGCAAGCAGAACCACCTTACCCACCAATGCCCTCTACTAGAAGAAGCCGAGAAGCTCTTAAGAGAGAAGAAGCCTGCCGTCTTGAAAGATCCATTTCCGAAAGGGCAGGGCTCAACTTCTGGAACCTCCAAAACTGGGGGCACTTCGCACACTTCGGTTGATCAAACATTTATAAACATGGTTAATTCAGATGCACTTTTGCAAACTAGAGCTAAGAACTATACCCCGGAAATGCAGAGAAAGGATAAGGAGATTGCTGAATCCTCCACTCCACTCCACATACCTGTGGACCCAATGCCCAAGATTCCGAAAGGTGTCTTGAAGAAGGCATCACACAATCCCAACACACAGGCTGCTTCCAACTACAATGTGGTTGAAGATCTAGCCCAAACCCCTTGTGCCATGTCTACTCTGGAAGTTTTGCAGAGTTGTCCATTACAACGAAATGCACTTCTGGCAGCTATTGGGAGTATGGAGTCTTCCAACATGTCTGCGCGATTTGATATGACTGATGTCAAATACCGGTTGCCATATCACGTTGCCCTCCAGATTGAGGTCGTTCATGGTCCAATGACCATTAGACGAGCTGTAGTAGATGAGGGAGCGTCCACTTGCGTAATGTCGATTTCCTGTTGGAAAGCTCTAGGTTCTCCTGAGTTAGTCCCTTCCAACACAATGCTTACTGCATTTGATGGCAGAACTTTCCGTCCACATGGAGTTTTTCCATCATTTAATGTCACTTTGGCCGGTAAGACAGTTGCTGTTGAGATAGAATTTCTGGACGCTCTGCTCGATTACAATATGTTATTGGGCAGGAATTGGACTTATGCCATGCAAGCTATAGCATCGGCAGTTTTTCGAGTGGTCATGTTCCCATTTGAAGGTCAGATCGTTACAGTCGATCAACTTTCTTTCACTCAAGGAAAACACCAGACTTCTTCGGATTCCACGATTCCTTTGGTTGATCAAACCGCCCAAGTTAAGGAGAGTTTAGGAGCAAGGTTGTATGGTTCGTTAATAGGCACTTTCGACATCCCCTCCCCTGTTCTTTTTATGCGTTCTGATGTGGGTACCGCTACTGAAACATTTACGATCGGTTTAAGAACTGATCCTTGGATCCTTCCTACCACGTCAGACCCTTTTGTGCCTCCCTCCATTGCAGAAGTGGCCTATATGGAAACTCAACACGCTACAATGGAACATATCATGACTCCACCAGTCTCTGTCGAGTCAGATATGGACTATGCTCCGGCATGGTCACTGAATTCTACTCACTCGTTCGATTGTTTAGATACGGTTTTGCCATCTGATGAAGCCATCTTAGAAGTTATGATGGGCTTGGACCAACCTTGGGAACATATGCATCATAGGTCCTACATACTTCCAGATCTAGACAGAATTGAGAGAGGAGAATTCCCTGTGAGACCCGGTGGATTGGTTGATTTGTCATCTTCTCCTTCTACTTCAAAAGTTGTTTATGCTGAAGGGAATATGGCTAATATTTCAAGAACAATTCCAATCAACATTTCCACCAAACCCGGGGTCGTGGAAAATATTTTTATTGGTGCAGACTGTTCTCCAGAAGAGATAGCTCTGTATACAAAACTGTTTAAAGAATTCCGCGATGTTTTTTCCTGGTCATATGAGGAGATGCCAGGTATTGACCCAAAGATTATGGAGCATGTCATCATGACATACCCTAACGCAAAACCTGTGAGACAAAAGCTCCGTCTCGTAAACCCTAGAAAAGCAGCCGCCATTAAGGCGGAGGTTGAAAAGTTGCTCAAAGCCGGTTTCATTTATCCAATCGATATGACGAAATGGGTTTCAAACCCCGTTCCGGTTGATAAAAAGCAAGGCACTATTAGAGTTTGTACTGACTTTCGGGATTTGAACAAATCTTGTCCGAAAGACAACTATCCCACACCATTTATCAATCAAATCATAGATGCGTGTGCAGGACATGAGATGTTCTCTTTTATGGATGGTTTTTCGGGATACAATCAAATAGAGATCAAACCTGAGGATCAACATAAAACAACTTTCATTTGCCCATGGGGCACCTTTGCTTATCGAAAAATGCCATTTGGTTTGAAGAATGCTGGAGCTAGTTTCCAGCGAGCAATGAATTTTGCTTTTCATGATATCAAACACATTGTAGAACCTTACTTGGATGATCTCCCAGCGCGATCTCGAAAGAGACGGGACCATCCGGATCACCTTAGACAAGTGTTTGAAAGATGCATAAAATATAAGATTCGTTTGAATCCGAATAAATGTGTATTCTGTGTCGAATCGGGACATTTACTAGGTTTCATTGTCTCTAATCGTGGTATAATGGTTGACCCACTTAAAGTTGAGGCGATTGTAAATTTGCCTCCTCCTCGCACCTTGCGACAACTTCAAAGTCTGCAAGGCATGTCTAATTTCTTACGGTGATTTATCATAAACTACGCCAAAATTACCAAAGGTTTTATGAGGCTACTCAAACAAGATTCCTACTTTGTGTGGGACGAAGCTGCACAAGCATCCTTTGAAGCTTTAAAAAAGGCACTCCTTTCAGCACCCTTGTTGAGCCCGCCAGATTACTCAAAAGATTTTCTTTTATACCTGGCAGCGTCTCCTACTACAATTGGTATAGTTTTGGTTCAGGAAGACGATATGTTCCAAGAACATGTTGTCTACTATCTTTCTCGCGCATTGATAGCCCCTGAGGTTAAATACTCGCACGTTGAGAAGTTAGCACTTGCTGCGGTCTATGCGGTACAGAGGCTTTGTCACTATATACTTTTACGAACTACCACAGTGATAGCAGAAGTCAATCCTTTCCAGTACGTTCTCACCCGACAAATCATCGGTGGGAAATACAATAAATGGATTGTGATTCTACAGGAATTCGACTTGGTATTCCAATCAGCCAAATCGAAAAAATCACTAGTGTTCACTGAATTAATCTCAGAATTTCCAAGTGACCTGGAATGCATTGAAGAAGAAACATCATTCCCTGATGAACATATCTTCCTCATTGCCTCCTCTGACCCATGGTACGGAGATATCTTAATATATCTCCAGACTTTCAGGTGTCCTACCACTTTTTCCCGAGAAGAGCGACGGAAGCTCAAAAGCCATGCGAAAAACTACCTTATCATCTCAGATACTTTATATCAACGTGGGGTAGATTCCATTTTACGACGCTGCTTAACTCGGGAAGAAGCCGAAGCAGTATTAAATGATGCCCACAGTGGAGCTTGTGGGGGACATCTTTCCGGGTTGGCAACAACTCAGAAGATACTGCGTGCCGGATATTTTTGGCCCACGATCTTTAAAGATTGTGTGGAAGCAGTGAAACACTGTCGACCGTGTCAGTTTTTCACTAAGAAAATGAGGGCACACCCAGCTCCTCTTCATCCTGTCATTACAGCAGGTCCCTTCACAAAATGGTGGGTTGATTTTATGACATGTAATCCAATTTCAGCTGGAGGACATCATTACATCATCGTTGCCGTTGACTACTTTACTAAGTGGGCAGAGGCAATGCCTACTGTTAAGGTGGACGGAGAAACTGCCGCTTATTTCGTGTTTAATCAGATCATAGCACGGTTTGGCATACCTAAAGAGATAGTGACTGATCATGGCATTCATTTCCAAAATAGCATGATGACTGAGTTATATACAATGCTTGGTTTTCGACAAGAACATTCGTCTTCGTACTATCCTCAGGCGAATGGACAAGTTGAAGCAGTGAACAAAACTTTAAAATTCATATTGCAACGAACTGTTAATGCCAGTCGGAATAACTGGCACATCATGCTATACCCGGCTCTTTGGGCTTACCGAGCCAACGTTAAGACTTCTACCGGTTTCTCTCCCTTCCAACTGGTGCATGGGATAAAAGCAGTTGTGCCGATCGAATGCGAGATTCCTTCACTAAAGCTAGCAGTTCAGTTACTACCCGATACTTCAATACTCGAAGAACGTTTGTTACACTTAGAACATCTAGATGAACAACGCCGGTATGCGCTTACAACAAATGAGGTTCACAAAAAACGAGTCAAAGGACAATACAACAAAACCGTCAAACCTAGAGTTTTCATCGAGGGAGATTTGGTCCTACTTTGGGATCAAGACAAAGAACCTTTAGGACCCGATAAATTCAAATCCAAGTGGCTCGGACCTTATATAATTTCTAAGGTATTGAAGAAAGGTGCATATGAACTGGTAGATTACGAAGGTAATAAGTTGGTCGAGCCTAGAAATGGGCTCTACCTGAAGAAGTACTACGCTTAGGCTGAAGTACTTTTTCTTGTAACATAGCTGTATATTTTTGTAAAGCTAGTTTTGTTATGTTTCGTTAGGAGATCTTATGTGTGTTTTTTTTCATGTCATGTACCAGATGTCAAACGCACATTTCTTAGGATTTTCTGATGGCGCCAGTCGCCACACCTGTCAGTTGGCTGCAGCAGCTTGGGTCATTTACTCACCCGCTGACCAACTGGTTTCTTCGGGGGGGGTTTGTTTGAGACCTACCACGAATAATGTAGCTGAATACAGTACAGTTATAGAACTCCTACGAGATGCTCTCAGTCATGGCATTTCGTACCTGGAGGTAAGGCTTGACTCACAATTAATTGTATTTCAGTTAACAGGTGTCTATCGGATCATGGATCCAGGATTGCTACGTCAATTTCTACGAGTTAGACTTTTGGAAAGACATTTTCATTCGATCAGATATGAACACATTCCGAGAAGCTTAAACACTTTAGCTGATTCATTAGCAAACTATGTGTTAGACTGGCATCTACATCACACATTATCATAAACAACATTACAAACATAAAATTTAGACGCATACACATGTAAATATCCGATACTGTATATAACTGGTACTGTATCAAAAAATATGAGTTTTGAGTCATGAGTCTCTCAAGTCAAGTCATAAAAGTACAAAAGCTAGGCATGGTAGCCTCAAAAATATATACATATAATGTTTTTCTTCTCCTACGGAGAAGGAGGAACCTCCTCATCATCTACCGCATTGCGATAGCATATCACTAGTCTAGCAACTCTCCGCAGAAATCTAAGCCATGCTGGGGCACCCCAACAACATCTTCCTGAATGTCTACAGGTATCTGGTCCATGCGGCATGCAGGAATCTCATGAGTCAACCGACTCATTTTCCTCTCCAAGGTTCCCAACATAGCTTCTGCTGCGGTGATATCAGCTGGCCTCACATAGATGGTAGGATGGCCCTCAGGACGAACAGGTCCAACATCTGCATTTGACACTTGATTAGAACTTCGAAACTCATTCATATAAATCAAACACTTGAAAAGTTTGAAAAAATTAAATAAATTCTCAAAATTTAAACATACCAATATCTCCCCAAGCTCCACCTGGCGGAAGAACCAGCTCTGGATCATGACGGAAATCCAATCCAGCATAGGGAAACTGCTCGAAAGCGGGAACCTGCCTCTCCCACCACCCCCAAAAGTCATCAGTGTGGTAACAATAGTGACTTTCCCCACCACCCTGGCGGAGAAAAATGTCACCCCAATGGCCTAGTCTGGGCTCACGGGGGTTGACCTGTGGTAGAGGCATCCCCAAGCTAATAGCAGGCATCCTCTCGAAGAAGAAAGTACACAAGATACTGCCGTACCCAAAATTCTTCATGGAGCCGGATTTGCAACCTGTCAATTGATACTTCATGTTTGCCAACAAACTAGTACTCCAATCATAAACATGGCCGTGCAAGCACTGTACACCAATATGCATCGAATTCCTGGAAGCTAAGTGTTGTGATGCACTACCGGCTACCCGGTTGCTCATGCTCACTATCACTTTCAGCGGGAGACCATCAATAGTTGAATCAGGACTTGGCTTCCCGATTTTTCTGCCCTGGCAACACAGTATGTATTTACATATTCTTGCATTGATCGTGCACCCAAACGAGATGTCCCTTTTAGATTGATTACGTCTCCTCTCCTTGAGAGACCGGTAATAAAGTATATGTCCTCAACGGTAAGCTCAAGAGTTTGCCCGCGGATGATGAAGGTATTAGTATCGACATCCCAATACTGAATCAATCTCCGAAATAGCTTGTTTAGTGCCCGCATGTTTACGGTTCGATAAAATTTCAACAAACCGCATCTACGGAGCGCATGGAGGGTAGCCGGGTCTTGCATGGCTAACCTATCCATGTCTTCATGCTCCCTTTCCCTCCATTGTAAGACCATCCTGCATAAAAACCCCAAAAATTTTGAGTCTCGGCGCTTGAAAGTGGCTTTGCAAGTATGTACGCTACTGTGTATACTACACAGTAGCGTGTAGGTGCTACTTTGTTTGAGCAAAGTAGCGCCCATTGCATTTGTACGCTGCTCTTGTGTATACACAGTAGCGCCCGCGCATAAAACCTTATGAGCATCGCGTTTCGGGCCATTTTTGCTCAAAAATTTAAAAAATAAACCATTGAAATGCAAGATAGGGAGATTTCTACTTACTTGATGGAGGAAGTTTGGTGGTTGGATGCCTGGTTTGATCGCAATGGAGATTGGAAATTTGAAAAAGTTGCCCCAATTTTTGCCCTACAACACAAATTGAAAATTGATTTTGTAACAATGAAATTATATATAAAATTGGATTTTGATTTTTACCCATAATTTTTAATTTTCCATAGTTTCAAAAACTTTCAAAAACCCTAATTAATCAATTGAAACACAAAATAAGGTATAACACTGATCCAAGTTCAATTTTCACCCAATTGTTGTCGGATTCGTCTCCTAAGCTCAAATTTCTTGATGATAGACATTGTCAGTTAGTTAAATATTCCAAATCCATATATCATTCGAGATTTTTGCCGCATCAACTAATATTTTGTTGAAGACCTAGTTTTGGTAGGACATGAAGCTACGATCCCAGAAGCTGACCTTTAAGTCATTTTAAGCTCTTGTTTGGACTATTTAAACCTAAACAAGATAGCCAAGCAAACTTGTCCTCTTCGAGCTCATTAAAGTATCCGAAGGCTCATCCACTCAGGTATAGAATTATCCCTTTTCCGGGCCTCAGTGGATTAACTACGGAAAAGGTATACTCTAGGTATACTCCTGTATGCGCTAGAAGAGTTCTCCTTTCATTGTTTTATACTTTTTCGGGGGAGGAGACTAACTGTACGAAAAAGACCTTTTGGAGTCTCTCTTTAGGGTTTTCAAACTCTCTAAACATGAAAATACCAAGTGAGCATTCACCTACTCATGCTCGATGTGAAATCCACGAGAGGGTAAGTAGAGGACTGTTTAAGTTTTTCAACTCTATAAACAAGAAAACACCGCCGAGCACAGACCAATCCGGGCTCGATATAAAATCCACGGATAGGTGAAAAGAGGATTGTTCAAGTTTTTCAGACTCTATAAACAGGAAAACACCGACGAGCATTAATCTGCTTGGGCTCGATATTAAAATCCACGAGCAGATATATGGAGTTATTGTTTAAGTTTTTCAGACTCCTTAAAATTGAAAACACCGGCGAGCAAGAACAGATCTCGGCTCGATATTAAAATCCAGAGATCAGTACATATAGAGTAATCTTCTATCTCTTCTTCGAACTCTATAAATTATGAAGAAGGTACTGAGTCTTCCTCCCATGGGATCATTAAATTATTTACATGGTTGTACCTATTGAGTTTTCATTCTTTCTTGGACTCATTAAATCCACAAGAAGGGTATTCTTTTATCTAAAAATAATAAGGAACGGGAAAACATATCATATCTTCATTGTCAAAAGCAGTTTCAGTCAAGTCCT
>BSBM01000093.1:26822500-26847500 GCA_027924585.1 Larix kaempferi | reverse complement strand
AAAGTGCCTCTCAGCTTGATTTGCACTACTCCAGTAAAATGCCCATCGAGGAGAGAGAAAGATGCTTCAAAAGGTGAAATTGGTTTATATGAAGTCACCTTGTTGGCCTCTATCCATTGGGTGTCTCACACTTCAAAATTGATGAAAATAAAAATCTCATGTTACCCTAGGGTTTGACAATTTTTGTCCAAGTGTTGAATTAGTAGTATTAAAAGGCCATTTGGAAATTCACGCAAGGAGGTGTCCTTGTGCTAATAAAATTCATAGGGTGACATAGATTTGTTCCTTGTTGAAGTGGTTATCCACCCATGCTTTCAGTTTTCCTTATGATGGTCACATGTGCAAGAAATCAATCTGCCAAAGTAGGAAAAATATTGTTTTGCATATTTAGAAATTTGGCTAAGTGTTGAATTCACAAGGCTAAGGGGCCATTTGTAAATGCCCGCAAGGAAGTGTCCTTGTGCTGAGAAAATTCATCAGTTGGCATGGTCTTGTTCCTTTGTGAACCGGCTATCCAGCCATGGAGTTAGATTGTAACAAAATGTTTGAAACAAAATCATTGTAACCTAATGTTTGTAACAAAATGTTAGCATCTAGATATTCCAAAACACCCTATGAACACCAACAATTGGGGTTAATGCTTATGTGTTGGCACTCTTCATGTATATGGATAGGGGATTATATATTCACTACCTAGATTATAGATTTGTACTCCTTTTTGTTAATATGGATATTCGATTGCAATAATGTTATATGAGATGCATGTTTAAACAAACTGAGTTCATTAGAACAATCAATATTCAATATGAGCCATTTCTTAGAATCTCCATGTAGAGAAGACACATTCAAAGGGAATAGCTCCAAGGAGGAAGATAAATTTTATATAGATTGAGGTAAGTTGCTTAGTAAAAAAATGTGGAGATCAAGTTTCTCTAGGTTAAGATGATTTTTGAGAAACACATGTTGAGGAGGAAGACTAAACATAAAAGAGGGAAGGCTTTGAAAGTAGTGAGCATCGAATTTTCAAAATAAAAATGTTGGCCACACGCAAAACTTTGGAGTATGAAAGTTTGAGAAATATTACGATGATTTAGAGAAGTTATTTGTAAATTTATTGTTGAGATAAAGCTTTTGCAACTCACTCGATGCAATGAGTGCTAAGTGGACTACTCAATATCATAATAATTTTTTCATCCTAAATAATACTGATGGGATATTGGTCATGCCTTAATGACATACTCTATGAAAATAATTCAAAAAATGTTATCTCAACTTTATAAGGTTCAAATTCTTAAAGAGAGATACTCACATGGTTTTGTGGTAATGCCTTGATTATAATTTATATGTAATTGTAGTAGACACTTGGACATGTTATTAGGAATTACATGAGCATACATATTTTAACTTTAGAGAGAAATAAACAGAAACAAGTAATCACATAAATGACACATAATTTACGCTGGAAACCCCATGCAGGGAAAACCAACACCCAATGAAGATATTCATTACATGGCCAAACCGGTCTGGGCCAAGTGAGCTAGCCACCGCTCACCTCCAGGCCACATTACAATGGGCCTCCTCAAGCCTTTTATAGGCTTTATTACATGCAATACCTTGGGCCAATACCGTGGGTTACAACAAACCATGTTCCCAAAACACGTGTTGGACCTAACCAACTTTGACTCACTCCCGAGTCAAGGTTAACCCTAACAATCCCCCCTTTAAACTTGACTTGGAGTAATCACCAACCCCCCTCAAAGTTTTAACAGGGGAATCTCACATACACCCCCTATCACCTAGTCTTTCTCCCGACTTTACTAGTGAGTTACCAAGGGTATGTATGCCTTACCAGGTCTTACAACCATATGCCCTTTTACATGCAAACTGCTCCATTAATTTTTTGTTCATGTGTCTTCATGGTGACTACACAATCACCATCTATTGCTTCATTCTCTTGCTTTTCCATGCTCGTTTTCTTGCTCATTTTCTGCCATGCTCCTTTTGTACCTGCAACGAATCATGTCATTGACATCCATATAAAGAAGAATCCATATACCGGATTACATGGGTCCTCAGCTGCTATAAACGCCAGTTATATAGGAATTCTCTTTTCATACATGGTTCATCAATCTTGATCCCAACACTAAGATAAAACCATCTCAGATTTCCCCCTTTACAATCGAATATTCACCTTCTCTAATTCCACGTCAAGTTAGCGTACGAGTACACCTACCACCCTTGTACCTACCAAGTGGTTCATTCCACACTTGATGTAGCATCCCTTCTCTGTGCATAAGAGGGATACCTTGTGCTTCTAGCACCCGGGGAAATTACATTCTAATCAGGAACCATAAATGTTGAGGTGTCAAGTACCACCGATCATGCACCCCACAATACAATATTAAAACTTAGGTACAAAAATATAAAATACTTAGCATACTTCTCATGTGTGCATAATTTTCATATCACCACTTTACACCTATGTGCTTGCCATGCCCCACATCCTTCATCATTTCATAAACCCATGCTCATAAAAAAAATTGTGACCATTTTTATAAATCACCGTGACTTTAAATTTTAATAATTCATAAAAACTTTTCTTTTTGAATTGACGTGGATAATGAAAACATAAAAAAACCCTTTTATGTGACATGTCTCCTTACTTTCAAAAAATTCACGTGAACCCTTTTCTTTTTCAAATAAATTGTCCTCACCTAGTGCAATTCGGGCACTTCAAATGACTCTCTCCAGATACAACGCCATGATCATCGGAAGCCTCATCTACATCAAGTAGATATAAACGCTTGTGCTTTTCGAACATAAGCAAACCGGGAAAATTTGTTTTCAATTGGTCTTCTCACAGGCAGATTTTTGGACGGCTTTAACACACTAAATCCTTAGCGATTGGGGCAGCAATCTTTAATATTCACAGTAGCCGTTCGGCCCTTCTATCACGATGATTTCTTGCAGGAGCAATGGATCTCCATGGCTCTAGCAATGCCGGCTCTTCATATACCTTGGGAATTCACCTTTCATTACATGATTTTGAACATCTCGTAGACAATATTCAACTTGCAAATGCGCCGTCACAATGAACTGGCTTTCGAAATTCTTCACACACGGTGGCTCTTTATTCGTCACGTTTCGCTTAACATCTTCCTTCACCTGCAACATCCAGGAAAGGTTTTTTTCTCTTTGAACTTTCATGGGCACCCCTCTTGCACACGCAAGATCACTGAAATTCAAACATATCAGATCCAGGCTCTCATGACAGTGCCATATCTAATCAGTGACTCCATCCTTCCCATCGATGCCTCTCTTTGACCACTAGGATGCGGCCTCAGCACAGCGAACAACATTTCATCCATGAGACCACAACATTCTTTACACCTTTCACGGTGTGCCACTCATAGATCGACACTCAAACTGCAAATCTACAATCTGTACATACAATCTCTACCATAGCATATGCACATAGCAACATCAACAAGCACAACCAAGCCAAACCATGGCTCTGATACCAGTTATTAGGAATTACACGAGCACACATATTTTAAATTTCGAGAGAAATAAATAGAAACAAGAAATCACATAAATGACACATAATTTACCCTGGAAACCCCATGTAGGGAAAACCAGCACCCAATGAAGATATTCATTACATGGCTAAACCGGTCTGGGCCAAGTGAGCTAGCCACTGCTCACCTCCAGGACACATTACAATGGAGCCTCCTCAAGCCTTTTATAGGCTTTATTACATGAAATACCTTGTTCCAATACTGTGGGCTACAACAAACCATGTGCCCAAACCGGTCTAGGCCAAGTGAGCTAGCCATCGCTCACCTCCAAGCCACATTACAATGGATCCTCCTCAAGCCTTTTATAGGCTTTATTACATGCAATACCTTGGGTCAATACCGTGCGCTACAAAAAACCATGTGCCCAAAACACGTGCTGGACCTAACCAACATTAACTCATTCCCGCGTCAAGGTTAAGCCTAACAGGACACCTATTGGAAGTAGTGCAAATTCAAGACTAGACTAGGAAAATGGTGGGCATTTTACAAAGGTTACTTAGGCAGTTGTGCCAGTAATTTTATACTTAGACAATTTGTGCAATTTCTAAGGTGGATTTTTTATTTCACCAAAATCCTGAACCAATGCCATTAGATGATGTAGTACACCTCACTGATCACACCTAAGCTGATTTCACTCTCAGACTCATCTTCATTTTCCCTAGGTGGGCATTTTGCTGAACTTGGTGCAAAAATGCCTAAAACCTTGTTTTGGCAGACCTATAACTTCCTCCTCAGACACTCTCAAAACAAAATTAGACCATGGTCAGGTAGAAAAATCAATAAGCTACAGCCTGACCATATGGGATGGGGATTTGCTTTAAACCATGAATTATGGCGGGAATTTTACTGAGGCCACTTAGGCAGTTTTATTCCCTCTGGTGCAAAACAGCCTGAAACCTTGTTTTGACAGACTTATAACTTCCTCCTCAGACACTCTCAAGACAAACTGAGACCATGTTCAGGTATACAGATCAACAAGCTTCAGCCTAGTGCTTCTAGATATTTTTTATCATTCTCCTATGATGTACAGCGGGCATTTCCCCAAGGCAACTTGGACCAACTTTCCAACACTTCGCCAACTTTCAGAATTTATCCAAAGTTTATTATGAACCCCTATTTTGGAAGACCTATAACTTTGTCATAAAGCACTCTTTTGAAGAAATGAGACCATGGTTATATAGCATATTCAACAAGCTTCATCCTGTTAGGAAGGGGCGGGCATTTTCCTTAACCCATGAATTATGGCGGGCATTTTACTGAGGCCACTTAGGCAGTTTTACTCCCTCTAGTGCAAAACAACCTAAAACCCTATTTTTGCAGACTTATAACTTACTCCTTAAACACTCTCAAGACAAACTGAGACCATGTTCATGTAGACACATCAACAAGCTTCATCCTAGTGCTTCTAGATATTTTTTATCATTCTCATATGATGTACGACGGGCATTTACCCAAGGAAACTTGGACCAATTTTCCAACACTTGGCCATTTTTCAAAATTTCTTCAAAGTTTATTCTGAACCCCTATTTTGGAAGACTTATAACTTTGTCATAAAGCACTCTTTTGAAGAAATGAGACCATGGTTAGATAGCCTATTCAACAAGCTACATCCTGACAGAAAGGGGTGGGCATTTTCCTTAACCCATGAATTATGGCGTGCATTTTACTGAGGCCACTTAGGCAATCTTACTCCCTCCCTCTGGTGCAAAACAACTTGAAACCCTATTTTGGCAGACTTATAACTTCCTCCTCAAACACTCTCAAGACAAACTGAGACCATGGTCAAGTAGACAAATCAACAAGATTCATCCTGGTGCTTCCAGATATTTTTTATCATTCTCCTATGATGTATGGAAGGCATTTCCCCAAGGCAACTTGGACCAATTTTCCAACACAGCCATTTTTCAAAATTTCTCCAAAGTTTATTCAGAACCCATGTTTTGGAAGACCTATAACTTTGTCATAAAGCACTCTTTTGAAGAAATGAGATCATGGTTAGATAGCCTATTCAATAAGCTATAGCCTGACAGGAAGGGGCGGGCATTTTCCTTAACCCATGAATTATGGTGGGCATTTTACTGAGGCCACTTAGGTAGTCTTACTCCCTCTGGTGCAAAAAAGCCTAAAACCCTGTTTTGGCAGACTTATAACTTCCTCCTCAGACATGATTATGGGAAAATGATGCCATGGTTAGATATCCACTTCAACAAGCTATATCTTGATATGATGGTGCATGCATTTTTCACAAACCATGAATTATGGAGGGCATTTTCCCAAGCCCACCTAGACTAGTTTTCCAACACTTAGCCATTTTCAAGAACTTCTCCAAAGTTTATCCTGAAACCCTATTTTGGCAGACTTATAACTTTCTCCCCAAACATGCTTATGGAGAAATGACACCATGAATAGATATCCACTTCAACAAGATATAGCTTGATATGATGGTGCATGCATTTTTCTCAAAACATGAATTATGGCGGGCATTCTCTTAGAGCAATTTTGACTATGTTTTCCATACTTAGTCAATTTCCAAAGTTTCACAAACTTGCCAAACTTTTCAGGAATGATGTCAGATTGAAACACTGACTTAATGATTGCACCAGAACACGATCATGTGTCTTTCCAGCGTCATCACACATGCCACATCATCATACATGCCACATCATCACTTGTAGGTCCATTTTGGAAACTAGGGTTTTGCTCAGAAAGGGAGTGTGCATTTTTTGCACATGGGGGTCAAATTTGCAAAGTCATCGACCGATGACTTATGGCTAGCATTCCCAGCTAGAACCTTCCTAGGAACACTTGCAAGACTTCCCAAAACCCATTTTTGTTGCACGGTTGGAATTCTATGGCCCTGGTAGGTATCCAACTGGTGTCCTTGAAGGCCTTTGGGATGCGAGTTGGAACGAGCCATAGAATGACAACCGTGGCTCGGTTCAAAAAACCGTCGACTCCGTTGGATTCAGGACATTGGGATAGTGCTAGGGGTTCCCCTCTACTCTGGTCCCATGGACCAGGTGTCATCTTTTAGTTCCATTTTGGAAACTAGGGTTTTGCTCAGTAAGGGAGTGCACAATTTTTGCACATGGGGGTCAACTTTGCAAAATATTTGCACCGGGGACTAATGGCTAGCATTCACCGCTATAACCTTCCTAGACACACTTGAAGGACTTCCCAGAACTTAGTTTTGTTGCACGGTTGGAATTCTATGCCCCTGGTAGGTATCCAATAGGTGTCCCTGAAGGCCTTTGGGATGTGAGATGGAACGAGCCATAAAATGATGATGATGAAGATGATGATGATGACGATGATGAAGATGTTGATTAGGAAGAGGGAGATGATGATGACGACGATGACGATGATGATGATGATGATGATGATGATGATGATGATGATGATGAAGATGATGATGATGGTGGTGGTGGTGGTGATGACGAAGACAATGATGATGAAGATGATGATGGTGGTGGTGGTGGTGGTGATGACAACGACAATGATGATGAGGAGGAGGAGGAGGATGAGGATGAGGACGATGATGAGGATGAGGATGATGATGATGATGATGATGATGATGACGACTAGGATGGTGATGACAAAAATGAATATGATGATGAAGATGATGAGGATGATGATGATGATGATGAGGATGAGGATGAGGGTGAGGATGATGAGGATGATGATGATGATGATGATGAAGATGTTGATGATGATGATGATGATGATTATGATGATGATGATGAATATTGTTATAGGTCAAATATTCACTTCTCGATCCGTGATCACATTGCCTTGTTGATCACACAAAAGGACACAAAGGATTGAAGAACTAGATTGCCTTGGATGACTTGCTGCTAGAAGTACACTCTTCAGCTAAAAATATGGCAGTTTCTCATGATTTTAACTCATGTATGCCCCTCTCTGCATAGTAGACCAGTGTACACCTTGAGAAAATACCCTACTTTGCTCAAGGAAAACCAGCTTACATCTCCCAAAATGTTGCAAACGCAGGTTGTAAAGCACAGAAGTTGCTTCATGTACGCTACTCTTGTTATATGAAACCCGCGTACATCTTAAGATGAAATAAAAAATATATTAATTTGACGAATTGGGATTAGTTGAAGTTGGTTCTCCAACTTCCCCAACCTCCCAATTCAACCACCTCTCGATCTAAATTGCCTACCTTGTCCCATAAATACAAAGAGGATCCATGAGAGGAGTTAGTCATAATGACCTAGAAAGAATGCTTTGAGTATTGTTACGCTGGAGGAATTCCCAAGTAAGAGTGAAGAGAAGGAACCCAGGATCTGGTTGCAGAAACATCTCTACATGTCAGGTATATTGTACTAATTTCATGTTTCTTTGACAATAAAAAGGTCGAAACACCCTTCCTGTCCCAAATTGAGTGTCTACTAGATTGTATATTCATTTGGATCAATATCTTGTTATATTTGATGATTAAGTTGTTTATTCTTTCATCATATTTATTATATCTAAGATACGCTGAGGAAGGTATCTTTTGTGTTGTAGGTTCTTCAAGCAAAAGAGCAAGTAGGAGATCAAGCGAGAGACCAAGCGAAATCTAGGACCAACAGTCGAAAAGAGGTATTTCTCTCAATCCCAATCTCTTTCTTTTGCACAAACTAGATGCAATATAATAAATGTGTTTACCTGTCAAACCCCACCCAGTTGGTAGTGTCCATCTTCTCACTATAAGGTAGAAATCTTGAACAACAGGCTGGCGACTACACTAGGGAGTAACCGTGTGTTTCACTGCTCTAGGAGACCTAGTTAGGTGTTCTTCCAGCCCATTTTTCAGTCTCTTTGATTGTCTGAGAGGCCTTGTAAGTCTGTGTTACTTACCCTTTTTGCTTGACTCATCTCAGTTGACTGTTTGCAAATCCTGTTTGTACCCTTCTGAGGCATGTACGCTAGTCTTCCCTACTTAAAGTAGCATTTTTTCCTGATGTACCCTAAATTGTCTACTACATGGTAGCATATTTTAGCTGATGTACACTGCTTTGTCTACTACACAGTAGCGTATCTTTTCTAGTATACGATGCTTATGCACTGCACAGTAGTGTATTTTCCTGTAGTGTCTAGCTTGTTGTTAGGGTTTGATTTCCAATCTTTTGGTTTCTTTTCTAGCCTATTGCTTTGCTTCCCTCACTGACCCCTGAGACCTTCCATGTCTATGTTGAGTCTTGTTTGCCTCTCCAATGTCTCTTAGCTTGTTTTTGCTTGCTTGAGTCTTTGTAGGTGTCTTTACTGCCTTCTAGCCCTTTTTGAAGTTCATGCACTGTTCTCTTTTTGACATAGCAGCACGTCTTGGCCCTAGTTGTTGGTTGCATTCATACAAACCTACGTTATTATCGTTAGTTGTTTGTGGAAAATTTAGCATGCTTTCTCTTTGTCTTATACTTTCCATTAGGGTTTGACCTTCAAGTTTGAGTCCTTAGAGTTGTTTCTGAAAGGTTTCTTGGTTTAGATACTTTCTGATTGTTTTTTAGTTCAGTTCAAGTGAGTCAAAGCCTCCTAGTTAGCCTTCTTTCGAGTCCGTGTGTTTAGTAAGGTCACTTGTTGGTTTGCTTGCTTACTTCTTTACTTGGCTTAGTGTTTTCCTAGGGTTTTGATGCTTAGGAGCAGCCTGTTAAGCCTGCCTTTCTGTCAAGAGCATTTCTTTTCCTTGTCTCTTTTACACTTTGTTTCCAAGTCTCAAGTTTTTCTTTTGCAAAAACTTGGTAAGTCAAGTCTTCCTCAAATCGTTTGATTTGTTTTTTTTGAACCATTTAGGTGTTAGTCTTACTCGCACTTCACTTTTAGGTCTTACTTGCACTTTTACAAGTTCTTTTTATTTTACAATTATCAGAAAAAGTGAAAAATTGTTTTAAGTAGCTTAGTAGTAAGGTCTATCATAGTTTTGAAGTAGCATAGTTTGCTTCGAAATATTAAAAGAAAATACAAAAAGATTTTGTTTTAGGTTTGCTTATCTTTAGTTTTGGAAAACAATGAGTGAGAAAGTTTAGTGAAAGTTCTTTACTTCTATGTACTTTCCATTTCAGTCACAACCACGCCACACACTTCACTACAACCTTTGAGTAAGAACGACCATTTAAAGAGAAATCCTAATAAAATTAATTAGCAACATTTTTCTTTTTTAGGTATACACGACATCAACTAGCTTAGGCTAGAGTTTCGAGCTTAAATCACCTTAAACTGCTCGAAACTGGCCTCATTACTCAACAATCGTAGTACGACTATCTTTTAGGTAAATCCATCTGTATCAAAATCTCTTGGGAAACTCTACTGAAACCAGAGCTAAGCACTAGGTCGTGTGAGACTAGAATTGCTGAGGATAACCCCTCACTTTCTTTTCGAGCATAAACCAGAGCTGTCTCGCGTACGGGGATCCTTTTGGATTTTAGGATTTGTTACCCTGCCCATGTGTTATAGCTAGATTGACGACTGTCCCCCCAAGAATTTTCGTACGTATGGTAGCCTTAGTATCTTGACCATCTAGGACTCTACACAGGTGACGACGAAAGGCTATTTCTATTGTACCTAGGACAGACGTGGGAGGAAACCCTCTACAGAAATTTGGGAAGGTGGTTTGGTGATTCAAACGATTTCACCCAGAGGACATGTATGTGGACCCTGGGTAACTGTTCTTCATCCTTCGTTGGTTAGTTCTTGTTGAAATATTGTAACTTCAAAGAATATTATATTTGTATTTTATTATTCCGGAGATGGTACATTCCTCCGTGGTAACCCTATTGTATATCCGGAGATGTTTATTCCTCCAAGAGAGTATGTTAACTAGTGTTATTAGATCTCCCATGTGAGGTCGGCCCTGAGTTTACTATTTGGGGGTTATTAGACTCTCCTGGGAGAGGTCGGCCCCATTAGGGTAAAAAGTCAGTCGGGAGATGAGTATAAGTAGAGGAGGTATGTTCCTCACTTATCTCATTCATTCACTCACTTGTGATTGGTGCATAGGCGAGAGAGAGGTCTGCATAGGAGGAGAAGGAGCTCTTGTTGAGGACTACATCTTGTATTGGGTTGATTATCTATATTGAGGAAAGCTTTGTTGGGTTTTCTACCCCATGAGGGTTTCCCAGGGTAACTCTTTGTCTATCTTATGATTGTGTTTCTTTCAGTGATCTTGCTAGTGAAATTAAGCTAAAATTAACATGGTATCAGAGCTAGCCTGAATAGGACATATTTCACAAGGTGAAAATACCTCTCTCTCCTCCTCCGGTGAAAATTAGGGTTTCTGCAAAAGTTGGAATTTTTGGAATGTGATTGCATGGCTAGATAGCCCTACTCAAAATCGAATTTTTGAGCCCTAGATCGAACCTTTTGAGTGGGTAGAGCTCTGGGAAAGTCAAACCCTAGTTTGACCAAAAGTGCAGAAAACCAGAGAACCAGAAAAACTGCGCACCTGTGCACCAGTGAACTAGAAAAGCTGCGAACCTGTGCACCAGAAAACCAGAAAAGAGAAGACCAAAAATCCAGAAATTCTGTTGCAGATCCGAAAGGTGTAAAGTTGAAGCTTCTAGAAGTTGATCACACCAGAATTCTCAATTCAATCAAGATCATCTCCTGGTAAGTACTATTCTATCTTTTGAAACTTCAATCTCTGTGACCTCCTGGATAAGATGGCTCCAAGCACTAAGCTTGAAGACAAGCTAGAGGGTATAGAAAATTTTCGGGCATGGAAATACAGAATTGGTCTCATTCTTAAAGAAAATGATCTTGTCCAATATATTAAAGATGAGGTTGTAGAACCTGAAGAAGATGAAGCCAAAGAGAAGTATAGGAAGGACCTGATTAGGGAAAAGATAATCATTGTTGATTCCATCAAAGACCACTTGATCCCCCAAGTGGCATCCAAGAAGACCCCAAAATAAATGTATGATTCCCTTTCCATAATGTATGAGGGAAAGAACATCAATAGGAAGATGAATCTGAGAGCTCAACTGAAGAGCACCAAGATGAATAAAGGAGAATCTATTCAAGACTATTTCTCAAGGGTTTCCCAGTTCAAGGAACAAATAGATGCCATTGGAGATACTCTTGATGAAGATGAACTAGTAATGACTGCTCTAAATGGTCTCACTAGACCTTGGGAGTCATTCATCCAAACTATGTGTGCCAGGAAAGAAAGTATGAAGTTTGATGTGGTATGGGAGGATTGCATTCAAGAAGAAGCTAGGGTAGCCAATAGAGAATCCCTTCTCAAGGAGGATGACCAAGCTTTGGCTACTCACACCAAAAGAAGAACAAGGATTCATTTCAAATCCAAGAAGAATGGTCACAAGGAATCTCAACCTCCTCCTAGATTTAAAAGGAGAGGGGGAGTAAACTCAGAAAGAGATCTCTCCTCAGTTCAATGTTATAGTTTTCACAAACTAGGACACATTGCTAGAAATTTTCCTTCAAAGAAGAAGAAGAATCTTCACAAAAGACATGAAGCACATATAGCGGAAGATGATAGTGAAGAAGAGGAAGAGGAAAGGCCTCAAAAGAAAAGAACTAAAATAGAAAAAGAAGATGCAGAAGAATATGTTCTATTCTCTGCACTCTCTGGGTCTGTAACACCTGGAGAAGATACATGTCTCATTGATAGTGGTGCTTCAAAGCACATGACGGGACAAAAGAATACTCTCTCGGGACTTGAAGAGAAGACCTCTCCATAGAAGGTATCTCTAGGAGATGACTATCAATATCCCATCAAGGGAATATGTGAAGCAAGCTACAAGCTTGATTCTGGAAGCCCATTGAAGATGAAGGAAATCTTATATGTACTAGGTTTGAAGAAGAACTTACTTTCTATCTCAGCATTAGATAAGAAAGGTTATAGAATTGCATTCATAGATGGACAAGTACTCATGTGGTCCAAAGGAAAATCAATTGAGGATGCAATTGTTATTGGTGAAGAGGAAGGAGGTCTATACAAACTCAAGGGCCATCCAGAAGCTGCCCTTGTTCATGAAGCCACTAGCCCAAGTGAGCTATGGCATAGAAGGCTTGCTCACATTAACTACAAATAACTACCTCATGTGAGCAAGGTAGTCATAGGACTACTAGACTTAAAGATTGATCATAATGGCACTTGCAAAGGATGTGCAAAAGGGAAGAATGTCAAGAACCCATTTCCAAAGAGTGATACAAAGACTAAGAGTACATTGTAATTGATTCATTCAGATGTATGTGGACCAATGCCAACCACATCCTTGAGTGGATATGAATACTACCTTACATTCATTGATGACTACTTAAGGAAGACTTGGATATATTTTCTGAAGGGAAAATATGAAGTCTTTGGAAAGTTCAAGGAATTCAAAGCCTTGATAGAAAACTATTCAGAAAGGAAGATTAAGATACTCATGACAGATAATGGTGGAGAATATACTTCAAAATATTTTGAAGTCTTTTGTAAAGAAGTCGGAATCAAGAGGGAACTAACCACTCCCTACAATCCCCAACAGACTGGTGTTGCGGAAAGAAAGAATAGAACCATTATGGAAGCAATAAAAACAATGATACATGATCAAGACCTACCTATGTATTTATGGGCTGAAGTAGCCATGACAACAGTCTATGTGCATAATAGACTATCTCATAGTGCTCTTGCTTTCAAGACCCCAGCAGAAGTGTTCACAGGGAAGAAGCTTGAGGTAAGTCACCTCAAGATATTTGGATGCCCAGTATACATTCACATTCCAAAAGAAAAGAGGACCAAGCTAGATCCTTCTGGGAAGAAAGGAATATTTGTTGGATATTGTGAAGCATCCAAAGCATTCAGAATATACATCCCAGGATTCCATCATATGGAAATAAGTAGGGATGTGACATTTGATGAAGAGGCAGCTCTCAAGAGATCTAGGAAGTGCTAGTATGAAGAAGTATATGAGGAAGAGGCACCTTCCATAATTACAGAAGCTGCACCCACTCCTGAAGAGACAATCCCTAAAGATCATGACATGCTGGAACCACAAGAACCCCCTGTCATGAACACATCAAGGAAGATAAAACCAGCATGGGCAAGAGACATTATACTAGGAGCAGAAAAGTATGGAGCTCCTAAAGGCTCCACTAGGGTGAGCAATAAACCAAAGACATTCTCCGACTATGTGGCCTTGATGTGTGATCTTGTAGATCAAGAACCCACTAGTTATGAAGAAGCATCTCATAAGAAAGAGTGGGTGGAGGCAATGAAGGAGGAATACCAATCAATAATGAAGAATGATGTTTGGTATATAGTTTCCCAGCCAAAGGACAAGAGTGTGGTATCCTTCAAATGGATATACAAGATAAAGAATGCTGCGGATGGCAGCATTGAAAAGTATAAAGCAAGGTTTGTGGCTAGAGGGTTCTCTCAGAAAGAGGGAATTTACTATGAAGAGACATTTGCACCAGTTGCAAGGTACACTTCCATTAGAACCATCATGGCACTTGCGTCCATGATGAAATGGGAATTACACTAGATGGATGTGAAGACATCCTTCCTGAATGGCGTGATTGAAGAGGAAGTGCACATAGAACAACCACAAGGATTTGAGGTTGAAGATAGAAGAACTCACCTATGCAAACTGAAGAAGGCTTTGTATGGGTTAAAACAAGCTCCTAGAGCTTGGTATGGAAGAATTGACCATTTCCTGTCAAGCTTGCGCTTTACCAAGAGTAAAGCTGATCCTAATCTTTATCTCAAAGTTATGGATGATGAACCTGTCATATTGTTGCTATATGTGGATGATCTATTTCTGACTGGAAATGAGAAACAGATTATCGAGTGCAAGAAGAAGCTCTCTTCAGAATTTGAGATGAAAGATCTCGGATTGATGCACTACTTTCTAGGTCTGGAAGTATGGAAAAGCCAAAGAGGCATCTTTCTCAACCAAGGAAAGTATGCCATGGAAATCTTGAAGAGATTTGACATGTTGGAATGTAAAGCCATGGCCACTCCCATGGATTCCAACTTGAAGCTGTTAGCTGATGATTCATCAGAGTTAGTGGATATGACTCTGTACAGACAGATTATTGGGTCATTGATGTATTTGACAAATACCAGACCAGATATATGCTTTGCCGTGAATACCTTGAGTCAGTATCTAGTGGAACCTAGACGATTTCACTTAATAGCTGCAAAGCATGTGATGAGGTACCTAAAGGGTATGATAGACTTTGGTCTATGTTATCTTGGAGATCATGACTTCAAATTGCATGGCTACACAGATGCTGATTGGGCAGGAAGTGTATCAAACAAGAAGAGAACATCAGGAGGATGTTATTGTCTAGGATCTGCCATGATCTTGTGATTTAGCAGGAAGCATTCTAGTGTGGCTCTCAGCACAGCTGAAGCAGAATATATAGCTGCTTGCTCTGCTAGTTGTGAAGCAGTATGGCTTTGAAAACTGTTATCAAGACTATTTGACTTAGAGATGGACCCCACTGTGATCATGTGTGACAACCATAGTTGTATCAAGATGACAGAGAATCCAGTGTTCCATGATAAATCAAAGCAAATAGAGATTCGATATTTCTATATACGGGATATGGTGTACAAAGGAGTTATCAAGCTCGAGTATGTAAGCATTGATGAACAAGTTGTTGATATATTGACCAAACCTCTGTCTTGAGTAAAGTTTGAGTATTTTCGAGACAAGCTTGGTGTAGTTCAGAAGGACCCTCCTCGAAACAGGGAGTGATGTGGTCACTCATGATGAGATTGCCTGCATTGACAGCGAGGTCGATGATGTGGATACCTGTATTGGTGATACCAACAGTGAGGTCAATGATGTGGATACCTGTATTGGTGATATTGACAATGAGGTCGATGATGTGGATACCTGTATTGGTGATACCGACAGTGAGGTCGATGATGTGGATACCTATATTGGTGATACCAACGATGAGGTCGATGAATGGTCCTTAGACTGGGTCTAAGTTGACAAATGGATTGTATCATCCTTGGACACATGTCCTAAAAGAGATACGTAGACATATGACTTCATGAAAGAAGTCCTTAGTGGCCGAGAGGGATTGCATCATCCCTGGACTTCGGTCCCCTGAATTGATCCGTAGACATATGTCTTCGAGAAAGAAGTCCATAGTGGACTAGAGGGATTGCATCATCCCTAGACTTTGGTCCCCTGAATTGATCCGTAGACATATGTCTCCGAGAAAGAAGTCCATAGTGGACTAGAGGGAGTGCATCATCCGTGGACTTCGGTCCCCTGAATTGATCCGTAGACATATGTCTCCGAAAATTGATGATAGGACTGCATCGTCCCTGAGCTTTTAGTTCAAAATGTATGTGATAAATCCTAGATCTGATCTAGGTCACATCTAGTATGAAAAAGGACTGGCTCTGTGGTGGTAAATCCTAGATCTGATCTAGGTCACATCCAGTATGAAAAAGGACTAGCACTGTGGTCGGGACTGCATCATCCCTAGACATGGATTTTTCTTAAATGGATCACAGACTGCATCGTCCCTAGACATGGATTTGTCTTAAATGGATCACGGACTACATCGTCCCTAGACATGGATTTGTCTTAAATGGATCACAGACTGCATCGTCCCTAGACATGGATTTGTCTTAAATGGATCATGGACTGCATCATCCCTAGACATGGATTTGTCTTAAATGGATCACGGACTGCATCGTCCCTAGACATGGATTTGTCATAAATGGATCACAGACTGCATCATCCCTAAACATGGATTTGTCTTAAATGGATCAAGAACTGCATCGTCCCTAGACATGGATTTGTCTTAAAAGGATCAGGATTGATCATCCTGTAAGTAGATCTGGATTACATCATCCATAGACATGAGAGGTGTCTTAAAAGTGAGAGGGATTGATCATCCCATAATTGGATCATGTGTGTTGCAGATGATCCAGATGTTGTAGATCAAGATGATCCAGATGCTGTAGATCGAGATGATCCAGATGCTGTAGATCGAGATGATCCAGATGCTATAGATCGAGATGATCCAGATTTTGTAGATCGAGATGATCCATATGTTGCTGATCGTGATGGTCTAGATGATGATGTTGATGATCGTGATGGTCTAGATGACGATGTTGTTGATCGTGATGATATAGATGACGATGTTGTTGATCGTGATGATCTAGATGACGATGTTGTTGATCGAGAGATCCAAATGATGATGATGTTACTGTGGCTGTTCGAGTGTTGCAGAATATGAAGACTCAGTACTGAAGATGATGATGTTCCAATATTGATTATGTTCCAGTAATTGTTTGAGTTACTCATGATGATGTATGAAGAAAGCTTCCAATGATTTATAGATGTATCATGTACCATGTAGTTGATGACTCCTTGCTCCTGTAGATGTTGTTATAATATCCTCTTCATTAAGGGGGAGTGTTGAAATATTGTAACTTCAAAGAATATTACATTTGTATTTTATTATTCCAGAGATGGTACATTCCTCCGTGGTGACCCTATTGTATATCCGGAGATGTTTATTCCTCCGAGAGAGTGTGGTAACTAGGGTTATTAGATCTCCCATGTGAGGTCAACCCTGAGTTTACTATTTGGGGGTTATTATACTCTCCTGGAAGAGGTCGGTCCCATTAGGGTAAAAAGTCAGTTGAGAGATGAGTATAAGTAGAGGAGGTATGTTCATCACTTATCTCATTCATTCACTCACTTGTGATTGGCGCATAGGAGAGAGAGAGGTTTGCATAGGAGGAGAAGGAGCTCTTGTTGAGGACTACATCTTGTCTTGGGTTGATTATCTATATTGAGGAAAGCTTTGCTGGGTTTTCTACCCCATGAGGGTTTCCCAGGGTAAATCTTTGTCTATCTTGTGATTGTGTTTCTTTCAGTGATCTTGCTAGTCAAATTAGGCTAAAATT
Source organism: Larix kaempferi (assembly GCA_027924585.1). Classification (NCBI taxonomy): domain Eukaryota; kingdom Viridiplantae; phylum Streptophyta; class Pinopsida; order Pinales; family Pinaceae; genus Larix; species Larix kaempferi. Next base: position 26,830,028 of record BSBM01000093.1, on the reverse strand, counting down.
AACAGTTTTGGGCCCTAATCATCCCAGACTTCCCTCCGAAAGGCATCTGTTTTCCTGGTTTGGATTACCTTAGGAAAGTTTTAGTGGTGTGCTCTTTGTGCCGCTTGTTTTTTGGCCTTAGATATTTTTGTCCTGTTGAGTCGGAAACTATGGAAAGCATCCCAGTGAGCACTAATCAAGGGACCCCTGTTGAATGGAATCCTTGTGCTTTTCCATTCATTGGGAACATTGGTACTCCCTTAATGGCTACCTTGAATCTTCCGGGATTCACTATAGGGCTACCGGTTTGGTTGTTTTCCACTATGAACGCCTTGCATGCTCCTAATGCTTCTCAAGTAAGCACCTCACATCAAGAGCATGAAAACACTATGTCTGCTTCGCCAGCAACACCTTCTCCTCCTCCTTCTACCTCATGTGGTGAAAGTAGTAATACTAGTAACCAACAGTCTAAAAGGAATAGACGAAGGAAGAATAGGAAGAAGATGCCAAATCAAGGGGGCACCCACCCAGCCTCTGGAAGTCATGTTGGGGGAACCCACCCAACCTCTGGAGGTCATGTTGGGATAAAAATATTAGTCACTAGATATCATATTGAACCTCACCACCAAGGAAATTTTTAGGGGCGAAATTTCGCCAATTGGCTATTTTTAAGGCTTTTTTTCAAAAAATAAATTTGCTATTTGGTTATTTTTAGTCTCTAATATCGCCTATATATACATAAAATATGTTTTTTTATCATAATGTTCGTCAAATTTTACAAATTTCAGTGGTAAATTGTATGTTTCATATTTGATATTCGCCTACCTATCTATATATATGTTTTTTTCAATCCAAAATAATCGCCTAGAATACTATACTTAAGTATAATATTAGAATCCTTAAAAAATACCCTGCTCAACACCCAACCTCTGAAGGTCATGCTGGGGGCACCTACCCAACCTCTGGTGGTCATGTTGGGAGAACTCACTCAGTCACTGTAAATCATACTGAACCCACCCACCCAGCCTCTGAAGGTCATGCTAGGGGCACCCACCCAGCCTCTGAAGGTCATGATGGGGGCACCTACCCAGCCTCTAGAGGTCATGCTGGGAGAAAACTTTCAGTCACTGCAAATCATACTGAAAGCATGTCTTCAACCACTGTTGCTCATGTTGAGGACATGTCATTGATCACTGTTGGTCATATTAATGACAAGTCACCAGTTCCTGTGAGTCATACTGGAGACCCTGAATCGGCCACTGTAATTCATGCTGAGAATGTTAACATTGTTGACAAACCTAATAAACAGAAGCTTAAGTTCCCTTGTAAGTTTTGCGAGGGAGACCACCTGACCTATTTGTGCCCTGTACTTTTAGAAGTGCAAAGAGTGTGGTCCGTAGTTCAAAAGTCTTCTACTTCTGAGCAACCAGCCACTGCAAGTCATGCTGGGGGCACGTTGTCAGCCAATACTAGTCATGCTGAGAGTATTGTTGTTGTAAAGGAATCTAAGCTTATAGGACGGAAGCCAAAGTTCCCTTGTAAACTTTGTAAGGGATATCACCTTACTCACCTGTGCCCTGCTATTCCAGAGGTGTGGAGAGTGTGGTCCATGTCTGAAGGATCCTCTACTCCTGAATTGTCTATAGATTCCCAACAGCCAGATCAACCTTTGGTTGATGAAGTGGTTGAACCAATGCAATCTTTGGTCAACCCCTCTCTTCCTTTGGAGAGTGAAGCGATCGAATCGATGCAATCTTCGACCAATCCCATCAGTCCTTCAGAGACTGATGCACCTATCCCTGAATTCTTCTGCATTACCAGTTCAGATGTTTCTTAAAATGGGGACACTTCATCTGTGCCGAGTGAACCCCTACCAAGCTCTGGGATCATTTCCTTTGATCGGAATAGTCTAACTGGGCCTCGCCTTCCTTCTGCTACACCTTTTCAGATAAAGGTTGATATTGGAAACCATGCGGCTCATCGATGTATTGTAGACGAAGGAGCCTCTGTTAGTATCTTATCCCATTATTATTGGAGAGATTTAGGTTTTCCTAACCTTGTTCCAACTGTTAATTGGTCATTGAATTTCGACAAAAGACCTAGTGAACCATTGGGATTCCTCCCTCAAGTACCCATTACTTTTGGTGGAAAAATAGTCTTAGTTTATTTTATGGTTTTAAAGGGACCTATGGACTTTTATATGATCCTAGGGCATGATTACGTATATGCTATGTGGGCTATGGTGTCTACGCTCTTTCGTGTGATGCATTTTCCTCATAACGAAAGCATTGTCACTATCGATCAACTTACATTTGTTGATCCCTCTTATTACCCAACTATAGGCCAAGTATATCCCTCGCCAGTAGGCACTACCATGTCACAATCAAATTATGTGGCATATTGTTCCTTGACTCCAATTGCTACTAAGAAGAAGCCTCTGAATTCATGCTTACCTTCTCGGGACTGGGTCCCGGCAATTGACCAGGTGATGACTCCATCTGAATGTTTAGATATGTGTTCCATCTAGGATAATATACTTCCCTCTGATGAAGTTTTCCTAGAGTCTATAATGCAGTCTGCCATTCATTTGTACATTGACCCACTTACGAGCATTCTTCCACCATTTCTTCGAGCTCATTAAAAATAGTAGGGGGGCTACGAGCATTCTTCCACCTTTTCTTCGAGCTCATTAAAAACAGTAAGGAGGCTACGAGAATTCTTTCACCTTCATTTCGAGCTCGTTAAAAATAGTAAGGAAGTTACGAGCATTCTTACACCTTCACTTCGAGATCGTTAAAAACAGTAAGGAGGCTACGAGCATTTCTTTCATCTTCACTTCCAGTTCGTTAAAAATAGTAAGGAAGTTATGAGCATTTTTATGTATCTCCTTTGAGATCGTTAAAAACATTAAGGAGGTCACGAGTTTACTTTTTTGGGCTCGTTAAAAATTTACGAAAAAGATATTTATAGAGTTCTTTCACGCTCTTGTTAGATTCTTTAAATATGACAAGATTGTTGAGTATAGTTGTCATTTCAAACTCATTAAAGGATTTGAAGAGACATCCGCTTAAGTATAAGTTTAACCCTTTTCCAGAGTTTTGTGGATTACTTATGAAAAAGGAATACTCTAGTCATACGTGGCTAGAAGAGTTCTCCTCTCATTGTTTTATAATTTTTTGGGGGAGGGCACTAACTATACGAAAAATGACTTTTGGAGTCTCTCTTTAGGGTTTTCAGGCTCTCTAAACATGAAAACACCAAGCGAGCATTCACCTACTCGGGCTTGATGTGAAATCCATAAGTAAGTGTATGGAGTTATTGTTTAAGTTTTTCAGACCCCTTAAAATTGAAAACACCGGCGAGCAAGAACAGATCTCGGCTCGATATTAAAATCCAGAGATCGATGTTATAGAGTATTCATTTATCTCTTCTTCGAACTCTATAAAACATGAAGAAGGTCCTAAGTCTTCTTCCCATGGGCTCGTTAAACTTATTACATGGTTGGACTGATTGAGTTTTCTATCTTTCTTGGACTCATTAAAACAAGAAGGCCATTATTTTATCAAAAAGAATAAGGGATAAGAAGGGTGTATCACATCTTTTTCAGTTTCAAAGGCAGTTTAGTTAGTCATGTCCTTGAACACAGCACCTACTTGAGTCTTTCATGTCAGTTGGGTTTTTAGTTTTTGGCCTTAGGGTGAACCTGATCTTCGAGTTGTCAACTCCCCCGGTTGGTTATTCTTCCAACCATATGGAGGGTATGTTATGTCTCATACATCATAGATTTATATCATTTTCCCCTTCAGGTTGAAAAATTCCTAAGTCACTTTGTGTCATGCTCATTGTTCAAGGATACAGCCTGTGTCGGCCATTCTACAGTTTACCTTGACTTCATGTGTCGGCCATCCTGGTGTCAGTTTGTTTCATCTTGTTACTCATCCTACTCCACATAAGCTCATACCTGTGAGTGTTCCTTGTGTTGGATGATGGAGGATGCATTAATGCCTCCCTTCCAATGGACTTCTTACCGTCGACTTCTGCTCATAATGCTCTGGGAACGAAGTTTAGAGTTTCGGTCAATACCTTGGGGATTGCAGTCATCAGTGGCAGCTTCCATCGCTGTTGAATAAATGGGAATACATCAATGTCTCTTATTCGACAGGTTCCTCAAGTGTTCGACTTCAAGTCCTCTTATTCGCACTTGTTGGATCGTACTAGGTACCTTGGACCCCATTATCATTATCGATGGAAGTCCTCACGTTTGTTAACGGTATACATCAATGATCGATAATCAAACAATACCCCCCATGTTCGACCTCAGCTCATTTATTTGCATGGATAGGGTTTGTACCTTGGTTTGTTTGGATGAAGGCCTTGGGACTCTGATAGCATCACCATATTTATGTTATCGCCCAAGCTGCGCAAGACTGAGCCTCACTCATTTTGGCTCTTCATGAGACATAGATCCAGTTTGTTGTTATGGCTATGATCTCTCATTTTGACATGGATCCACACTAGTATTTCAGTGGCCATGCTATATATACATCTCCTAGTTATGTATCGGAGATCATGTTGTATCATGCTACACATCTATATGATGTCAAGATTGTAATTTGCTCACTAACCTTGATCGTTCTTTTAGGTGTTTTTTGTGACTTGGTTCTGCAGTTTCTTGCTCCTCCTCTGATTTGGAATTATAATGTATTTCGTCCATCGTTTCCCTCTGACCTCACACATTAGGGGGCATCTGTTATAGGTCAAATCTGCACTTCTTCGTCCATGATCACATTGCCCTATTGATCACACAAAAGGACACAAAGGATTGAAGAGCTAGATTGCCTTGGATGACTTGCTGCTAGAAGTACACTCTTCAGCTAAAAATATGGTAGTTTCTCATGATTTTACCTCATGTATGCCCCTCTATGCATAGTATACCAGTGTACACCTTGATAAAATACCCTACTTTTCTCAAGGACAACTAGCGTACATCTCCCAAAATGTTGCAAACGTAGGTTGTAAAGCATAGAAGTTGCTTCCTGTATGCTACTCTTGTTGTATGAAACCCGCGTACATCTTAAGATGAAATAAAAAAATATATTAATTTGACGAATTGGGATTAGTTGAAGTTGGTTCTGCAACTTCCCCAACCTCCCAATTCAACCACCTCTCGATCTAAATTGCCTACCTTGTCCCATAAATACAAGGAGGATCCATGAGAGGAGTTAGTCATAATGACCTAGAAAGAATGCTTTGAGTATTGTTACGCTGGAGGAATTCCCAAGTCAGAGTGAAGAGCAGGAGCCCAGGATCCAGTTGCAGAAACATCTCTACACATCATGTATATTGTATTGATTTCATGTTTCTTTGACAATAAAAGGTCGAAACACCCTTCCTGTCCCAAATTGAGTGTCTACTAGATTGTATATTCATTTAGATCAATATCTTGTTATATTTGATGATTAAGTTGTTTATTCTTTCATCATATTTATTACATCCAAGATACGTTGAGGAAGGTATCTTTTGTGTTGCATGTTCGTCAAGCGGAAGAGCAAGTAGGAGATCAAGCGAGAGACCAAGTGAAAGCTAGGACCGGCCATCAAAAAGAGGTATTTCTCTCAATCCTGATCTCTTTCTTTTGCAGTAACTAGATGCAATATAATCAATGTGTTTACCTGTCAAACCCCACCCAATTGGTAGTGTCCATCTCCTCACTATAAGGTAGAAATCATGAACAACAAAGATGATGATGATGATGGTGGTGGTGATGAAGATAATGATCATGATGAAGATGATGATGATGATGGCAATGATGAAGATGATGATGATGACGATGATGAAAATGTTGATTAGGAAGAGGGAGATGACGATGATGATAATGATGATGATGATGATGATGATGATGATGACGATGATGATGATGATGATGATGAATATGAAGATGATGAAGATGATGATGGTGGCAGTGGTGATGACGACGACAACAATGATGATGATGATGAGGATGAGGATGAGGATGAGGACGATGATGATGAGGATGATGATGATAAGGATGATGATGATTACTAGGATGATGATGATGATGAATATGATGAGTATTATGATGATGAGGATGATGATGATGAGGATGAGGATGAGGATGAGGATGAGGATGATGATGATGATGATGATGATGATGATGATGGATGAAAAAGATGTTGATGATGATGATGATGATGATGATGAAGATGATGATGATGATGATGATGATGGTGGTGATGAAGATGATGATCATGATGAAGATGATGAAGATGATGATGATGACAATGATGAAGATGTTGATTAGGAAGAGGGAGATGACAGAATGAAAAATCACCCAACAAGGGAAAGATATTAGATACCTAAGTATCCTTGTGGGTTTCATTGTCTCATTCAACAAAGATTATTAAGTAAGATTGAAATTAAATTACAAAAGGAATCTTGTGGAGATATATCTCTAGAAAGTAAACTTAGCATCTTGGATAGGACCTATAAACTAGCCATTTTTTCCTTTTACCTTTATCATCATAGTTAAAAAATGGAAATGGCTTTAAGAAGGTTCTTATGGAGATGAAAATTAGAAAAAAATATCTATGTTTGATTGTTTGGAAAATTCATGCTTCCTTAGAGACAACGTTTCTTGGGAAATATGTACTCTTTATGAAGACAAAGGAGACCTATGTTTTATTGATATACATTTTGGAGGAAAATCTTAGCATTGGATTGGATCATAAGAGCCACATATGGAAAATATTAGCAATCTACTATATGAACTTTTGGATGCAAATTGTACTTACAACAATACTTGGTCTTATCAAACTTCACATAATGAAGTTTCAGGTATACACAACTATCTTCCTCTAAACAATTAACAATCTTGGAGAAAATAATATAATTTCATACCCATCTTGTGGCACTAGGTTTTTGCGCCTTTCCATAGTCTATGTGAGTCCCTATCCTATACATACAACTCCTTTACATGTTCAAGTCCAACTATCTCAATACACATTGTGTTCAATATCGGTGTTCTCCTAGTCATAGAGGACATAGTTTAAGCATAGAGGACAGAATGACAGATTTTAAGCATAGAGGACAGAGTTTTCTGAATCAAAACCATGAATTTTCAGATTTCAGCATGCCCTAAAAATCCCTAGACAAGACCAGATTGAAACTTAATACGTACACCCAAAATCCCTTGATTAGATGGGCCTGAAAATACCTAGACGAGATGGAATTTGCATATTTATCTCAGGTAGTTGCAGGCATTATAAAAAAAATGGCACAGATCTATGATCTTTCTCGTGATCATGCAGGAGAAATGGAGAAGACTCAGCAACAATTCGATTAAAGGATCCAACAGTAGCGATTGATTTGTTTTTTGGTATTTATCCCACATTGGCAGCGGAGTCTTGTTTGTAAGATTTTATATGGGCTGACCTATCTAGTTTTATTCGACGCGTAGTGTGAAGGTATGGTGGGGGAACTAGTGCTTAGTCTTCACAAGGAGTCACCATCCTGGAGCCCAGGATGACCT